>DF358207.1:61835-77156 GCA_000787875.1 Solanum virginianum
TATTATTTTGAATATGTGCTTACCATAAGGTTGTTGATATTTCGCGTAGATAAGTCACCACTGTATTCTGCTTTTATATTGTTAATATGTGGAGGTCTAGAAAAGAAATCTTATGTTATGGTGAAAATCCCTGCTATGAACTAATGAAAGTTGTTATTCGTAGCTCTCGAAATTGCGTTGGTGTATTGTGGACTTGCTGTGGTTGTCTGAATAATCTAACGTTGGTCTTTGTCATTCAGATATTAATTTTTCTTATTAAGATATTAAATATATACTTGGTACATGTTGCTTTACATATTTGGTACATCTTTTGTACTGACCCCCGTTCTTCGAGGGCTGCGTTTCATGCCCGGCATAATCAAGTGGTGAAAAAAATATGATGTGTTGAAAGGAAAACACTCTTTCTTTGTAATTCAAACCCACACCTACCTTATGCTATTCTTAGCTACCGTATCGACCGTAGTGATGTTCTATATTCACCTAGGACTCCTGTTAGCAGGGTGAAGAGCTCCTTTACTCCGGAGCCACCTTTTGCACGTAGGCAACTTATTACTTTGTATTATATTCATTTGAGGGTACGACGAGGGCCCTGTCCCATCATTAAAGTCAGTTTATTCGGGTTTGAGGTTTGTGGATATCCTGTGAGTATGGGTCAGGTTAGAAAGTATGTATAGTATGTATATGCGCTAAATAAATGAAACTGGCTGTCAGTTTGGATACTATGTATAACTGTTATGTTTGTTGGGCGATTGTACCGTAGCGGTGACCTAGTCGGCCCGCACCTATGTATATATGTTTTTTTCTATTGCTGGGGTTTTCTATGTGCAGGTGGTTAGTTAGAAAAACAGAGGAAACTCTGTCGAAATTTCTGTAAATGATACAATGACTATATTCTGAGTTTGACTTAGTAGTGTCATTTGGGTGCCCCAATCGAGTGCCAGTCACGACCCATGGAGTTGGGTCGTGACAGTTGAGCTCTTTCTGACTGAATACATATTGCAAGCTTTTGTGGTCAGTGAACACGTCCATATGCACTCCATACAAATATTGGATCCAAATCGTAAGTACGAATACCACTGCTGCCAACTCAAGATCATGAGTAAGATAGTACTTCCAATGAATCTTAAGTTGTCTGGAAGCAATCATTAAAGTCAGTTTATTCGGGTTTGAGGTTTGTGGATATCCTGTGAGTATGGGTCAGGTTAGAAAGTATGTATAGTATGTATATGCGCTAAATAAATGAAACTGGCTGTCAGTTTGGATACTATGTATAACTGTTATGTTTGTTGGGCGATTGTACCGTAGCGGTGACCTAGTCGGCCCGCACCTATGTATATATGTTTTTTTCTATTGCTGGGGTTTTCTATGTGCAGGTGGTTAGTTAGAAAAACAGAGGAAACTCTGTCGAAATTTCTGTAAATGATACAATGACTATATTCTGAGTTTGACTTAGTAGTGTCGTTTGGGTGCCCCAATCGAGTGCTAGTCACGACCCATGGAGTTGGGTCGTGACAGTTGAGCTCTTTCTGACTGAATACATATTGCAAGCTTTTGTGGTCAGTGAACACGTCCATATGCACTCCATACAAATATTGGATCCAAATCGTAAGTACGAATACCACTGCTGCCAACTCAAGATCATGAGTAAGATAGTACTTCCAATGAATCTTAAGTTGTCTGGAAGCATAGGCTATTACCTTCCCTCTCTGCATCAACACACAACCCAGTTCAACTCTGGATGTGTCACAATACATCACGAAATCTTCCGTCCCATCGGGCAATGTCAAAACTGGTGTTGTAGTCAGTCTTGTTTTTAACTGTTAGAAGCTTTTCTCGCATTCATCAGACCACTGAAACTTAGACTTTTTCTGAGTCAGTTTGGTCAATGGTATAGACAAGGAAGAAAACTCCTCAACAAATCTACAGTAGTAGCCTGCTAACCCCAAGAAACTTTGGATATCAGTAGGGCCAGTTCTTAACCACTTCAACCTTCTCAGCATCTACTCGAATACTATCGCTCGAGACAACATGACCTAAGAAGGCCATAGATTTGAGCCAGAACTTATACTTCGATAATTTTGCATATAATTTATGGTCTTTGAGAGTTTGCAAAACCACTCTAAGGTGATTGGTATACTCCTCTTCATCCTTAGAATATACTAGAATATCATCAATAAACACGATCACGAACATGTCAAGATACGATCTGAATACCTGTTCATCAAGTCCATAAAAGCTGCAGGTGCATTTGTCAACCCGAAGGACATAACTAAGAACTCAAAATGGCCATATAGTGTCCTAAAGGTTGTCTTTGCAGGTGCATTAGTCAACCCAAAGGACATGACCAAGAATTTATAGCTAGTTTTAAAGGCTGTCTTCGGAATTTCACATTCTCTTACCTTCAATTGACAATAACCCAATCTAAGATCTATCTTGGAGAAACAAGTGGCATCCTGAAATTGGTTAAACAGATCATTTATTCTGGGAAGAGGGTATTTATTCCTTATCGTGACCTTGTTCAGTTGCTGATAGTCTATACACATTCTGAGAGACTTATCTTTCTTAGGCACGAATAGGACAGGAGCACCCCAAGGAGAAATACTAAGTCTTATGAAACCTTTTTCTAATAAGTCTTTCAATTGTTCTTTCAACTCTTTCAATTCAGCGGAGGCCATTCTATAAGGTGGAATTGAAATGGGCTGGATCTCGGGGAGAACATCAATCCCAAAGTCAATCTCCCTGTCAAAAGGGACTCTAGGCAGATCCTTAGGAAACATTTCGGGGAACGCATTCACTATCAGAACTATCTCTAGAGTGGGGAACTCAACATCATCAGACTTAACTCACATGAGATGGTAGATACAACCTTTGGAGATCAACTTTCTGGCTTTAAGATATGAGATACATTTACCTTTTAGTGCAACAGAACTCCCCTTCTACGCTATGACTGGTTCATTAGGAAATTGAAACTTAACAATCTGGGTTCTACAGTCAACATAGGCATAACAGGCATGAAGCCAATCCATGCCAAGTATCAGATCAAAATCAACCATCTCTAATTTTACCAGGTCAGCCAAGGTATCTCTATGATAAATGTATACTACACAGTCCTTGAAACCCTCTCAGCTAAGATAGATTCAACAGTAGGAGTGGAAAGAACAAAAGGTTCAAGCAAACATTCTGGAAGAATCCCAAACTTACCAGCCACATAGGGAGTCACGAAAGATAAAGTGGTGCCCGGGTCAAACAATGCATAACAATCAAAAGTAAAGACTCGAAGCATACCCGTAACAACATCTGGAGCTGCCTTCTGATCCTGACGAGTCCTCATGGCATAAAGACGGTTAGCCCTGCCTCTTATACCTATAGTAGTACCCCTCTGATGACTGCCAACTGGGGGCACTGTAGAGGACTATGCTCTATTGCTGTCTTCACCTCGTCTCCTCTTCGGGCACTCATACTGAAAGTGACCAACCTGTCTACATAAGAAGCAAGCATCTGTGCCCAAACGACTCTTACCTAGATGAAGCTTTCCATAATTACCATAGGGTGACTTTCCCTTTGTACCTTGTGTCACATTAGCTTGAGATTGAGAACCCTGGGCCCTGTAATTCTGGTGACCCTAAGATTTCTGATCATGCCTGTTTTGTTGGATCGATGCACTCGCTGCAGAGGGCGTATAGTGAGAGGACCTCTTTTTGAAATAGGATTTATCGCCCTTATTCTGTCTTTGTTGGCTAGGCTCATACCCTGCCGATTTTGCTTTCCTGCTCATCTGCTCTTATCTGTTCCTCTTCTTGTCTTTCTTTATTTGATGGGCATATACCATAATCCTAGAAATGTCCATGCCTGGGATCAAAAAGCTGCTTTGCACTCCTTCTGCACATGCTCGCCCAAGCTCGACACAAACATCCTCATCCTCACCCTCATGTCTTGGACCATCTTCGGAGCATATCTAGATAGCTTAATGAACTTGAGACTGTACTCCTTAACGGTCATCCATCCTTGTTTTAAGTTCACAAACTCCTCAACCTTCGCCTCCCTCAACTCTTGGGAAAAGAAATAGTCAAGGAAGGCAGCCTTAAACTCATTCCACTCCACATCTCAACATCTTTACCTTTATTGTCCTCCCATTGGTTGTACCAGACATTTGCAACATCCTTCAACTAGTAGGATATAAGTTCAACCCCTTCAACCCTACTAGTATGCATGGCCCTCAAAATTTTGTACATCTCATCAATGAAATCCTTCTCAACTTTTGACCCTATATACACTGGAGGGTTCATCCGTCAGAAGTCCCCAAGTCTGGTTGAAGCTGTGGGATCCTGTGAACTGGTGTTGGGAATTTGAGGACCTGAACTGTTACTCTTTGAGGCCACTAACTGAGTCAGTATAGTGATGGCTCCCCTAAACTCCGCCTCTGAGGTGAGAGCTGGTTGGGGCTGTGCAGGGCGCCTATGGGACCTCAGCAGTCCTGGCAGGCCTTCCCCGTCTCCTTGTCTTTGTCTAAATCAGGCCCTCTAGTTAAGGATTCTCCATGATTGGGGCTGAGGCATCTCTCTGAGCAACTGTTCTTTTTGGTGGCATATTCTGCAAACGTGTAACACACGAATTAGAATGAGATTTTTCGTAGAGTCAAACTCTATCGCAAGAATTCAAATCATAGAAAAAGGGTAACATTTCTTACTGTCTTGTAGCCTCCTGCTTATGAAGTATTGTGCACAACGCATCGATAAACAAGACTCTACTAGACACGACTTCATAAACTCCCTAGGACACTTGAATTCTGTGCTCTAATACCAAGTTTGTCACGCCCCGGGAGGGTACCCTAGGTGTAATTGGCACTTAGAGACTATTGCTAGTCCCCAATCAAACCACCTGGCCTCATTACATTCGTTCTTTCATTAAAATTAGTGGAAGACGTAAAAATACATATCAGTGGGCACTCTATCCTATCACATTTTCATCAAAGAAACATGGGCCATAGGCCACAGAGCTAGTCATCAATATCTATCAAACGTCATAAAAATATAAAGAAAACTCAGTTTAGAAAAGGAAAAGGAGAAAAGAACCCCAACATCAACCCATTATCTCTCTACGTCAATGAAGCCTCTATAACTAACAATTGAAGAAGGTACCATGACAGGCCATAGCTAGCACAAACTCAGAACGGCTTGAGTCATAAAGAAAAGAAATAAAAGACACCCTTCAAATGCAGGGGAGGGCTCACTAAATTTTCGAAGCTAGAAGTCTGGACCTCAACGATTTGCTTGCTGACCTCAACGATTTGCTTGCTGAAATCCTCTGTCTACTGAATCTGCATCATAAAACGATGCAGCACCAGAGTGATGTCAGTACATGGAATGTACGGTATGTAAATGGGCTAAAAGTAAGCGAAATAAATAGGATAACATAGAAACATTAACTCATCAAGTATTCATCTCATCTCAGAACAAGGAATAGATACTACCATATTTAACATCAGTCAAGACCCATGCCATCACATCAACATCTGAGTAGTATCAAGAGGGAACCTATACGGGAGTTTCTTAGACCTACAACTATCACCTATGAGCCGGTGATGGTATAACATACCGATGTCGTTGCCACATCCGCCCAACACCTTGCTGGGGTAGAGGGCGTACATTATTGGATCTAGAATAGAAATAACATTACGTCCGCTTGTGGGACTAAGGAAGCATCCTCTTTTCACGGTTCAATCCTCACCTACATTGGCCACGTATTTATGAGTGCAAGTGGGACTTACTCATACCCATTTCGGTATTTGATACTTCTCCATAGACTTAATATGCTCATAAACATTGACATCAAGTTTTGTCATTATTTAATCTCTTTTGGACTAGGACATCTGTTCATTCATCTTTGATCAAGTCAAGGAATTAGGAATATCCGATTAAGATTACATTCAACCCTTTTTAGGCTCTGAGGGTATCAATTTCATCAATATCAACCCTTAATTATTCAGTTCAGGACCCGGACCACAACAAGCAAGCACACTCGTGTGATCAAGGCTCTAGACATTCACCCCTAGTTCCATTCTTATACTCCTTAACCAAGAAATCATGTAGTATGTATATAATCAAATAAATAATGCAATTTTAGCCATTTAAGCAAGTAATTTAATTATGATGATTATCACTTCAAGATAATATAGATGCAGTAAAATAGTTTCAGTAAAAATATTCAGAAAGGTATGCAGACCGAACCCATCTGTCACGAGCCAGCCCCGTGGCCGTGACTAGTACCCGAATTGGGCACCCAAACGTAAACACCAAGCCGGATTACAAACAGATGTCTTAATTTTATAAAAATTTCGACAGAGTTTCCTTTGTTTTATGCACTATCCCAAATTAACCCTGCAATCAGAAAAGTCCCAACAGAACATCATATATATAGGTACGGGCCGATAAGGCCACCCTAGCGGGTAAAACTACTCAACATACACATCATCCATGTCTAATCATACGAACTGGGCACAACCCACATATATACGCATCCACAGACCTCTAAATAGACTGATAGAATCATAGGACGGGACAGGGCCCCGTCATACCTCTAAACGGATATATACATATAATGCAATGAACGAAAGTACACATATACGGGACAGGGCCCTGTCATACCCCTGAACGGATATATACATAAAACACAATGATCGAAAGTACACACATATACCAAAAGTGAGCTCCGGATTAGGGGAGCACTTCAATAGCAGAAGGAGGTCCTAAGCTGAAGGGTCACCAAAACAAAATACAAATCACTTATCCTAGTCTACAAATCATGCATACAAATCTATGGCGCCATAGCACTGCACAACATCAAAAGTTGCAACTCTCCGTATCCCCGTCAGATATCACATATCAAACATAGGATAAGTGAGTTAGGCGCTACGTGTCGCCATCCCTGAACTCACACATCACATACCACATTCAGAAATAACATAAGTGAGCCAGGCGCTACGTATCGCCATCCCTGTACTCACCCCAAACATAGTATACCAAACAAGTATCGCCGTCCTTGTACCCACATGAGCGAGTCGGGTGCTACGTATTGCCATCCCCGCACTCACCCAAACACAGCATAACGCGCAAGTGAGCCAGGCGCTACGTACCGCCGTCCCTGTACTCCCGCGCTAGTGAGCCAGGTGTTACGTATCGTCATTCCTGTACTCACATATCATATATCACAGCACAGAAAGTGAGCCAGGCGTTACATATCGCCATCCCTGTACCCACCTTCCTGTACAGCACAACATCAAAGCATTTCATAACGCATAAAACATATCATAAGGCATTAAATCAATATCACAAATCCAAACGACGAGTAAAATAATCATATTCGAAATTAGAATACTAAGTATTACAAATTCTTTCAAAAGTTATCAAAACTGCATAAAAGGGTATTGCGGGACCCATGGCCGGTGGAAACTCGAACTGGCCTAACTTACGGAGAACATACTCATTCTAAATCATACAAACTCCTACGAGACACTTTAAAATAGTTTCTGAGGGTATCGCGATGAGTAAAATAATCATATTCAAAATCAGAATACTAATTATTACAAATTCTTTCAAAAGTTATCAAAACTACATAAAAGGGTATCGCGAAAACCCATGGTCGGTGGAAACCCGAAGTGGCCCAAATTACGGAGAATACTCTCATTCTAAATCATTCAAACTCCTACGAGACACTTCAAAATGGTTTCCGAGGCAATTCGAGCTTTTACCAAAAATTACGGACGTTTAAAGCTTAAAATCAAAATAAAATAATTTCTTCCAAAATTATTCAACTTCACATAATCATGCAACTTACAATTTCAAAGACATAGAAGCCCATATTGTGACAAATTAACGTAAGAATCAATATTGTGACAAATTAACCTCAGAGCGCCAAAGAATAATTATGGACCATACACAAGCTCGGATTACGGGAATAGAGTTCCATCGAGGATCATATCAAAGCCTAATTTGAACTAGGACATGCCAAAAAGAAAGGTTGCTTTACATACCTAAAACACCCTCCAATTCCCTCCAAATGTAACCCAATCCAACTTATGCTCCAAGGTATCCAAGGTCTACAACAATTCATAACAATGTTAAATAATTAACTAAAAACTTCTTGGCGTTAAATTCCAAATTTACCCTTAATGCTATAAAAATTTTCGCAGCATTTCCCCTTAAAAATATGCTACCCCGAGAATCCAACTCGGCTCAAATCAATAACAACAACAACAACAACAACAACCCAAAAACATCAAGAACCAATTCCAATGCCAATATAACAACAATAACTTCAATTATCATCATTTAATCGCAACTACAAAATCGAAAAGCATACCAACATTTACATAAAGATGATTTCCATCCATTTCTTCACACTATAATAATCATATCATGCTAACCAAGCATCAATTCATCATTCCGACACAACATAACACTATATATACAAACATGTACCAATTCGGCCCCAATACTCCATATAAACATGTAAATGGTTTCCAATACTTTTTTCACTCTACAATGATCATAGTATACTACTTAGACAATCATTCATAATTCCAACACAATATAACACTACACCACCTATTATACATATACCACACGGCCACACCCAACATACATACAATTTATTTCCAACCTTCCATAATTCATAATTTTCCTTCATTTTAAGATACTACAACATATATACGACCTTCATAACACATAAAAATAAAATTAAATCATATCTTTTCCTTTAAACTTCACACTTGAGCTAAAGTTCCAAAAATGAGGAAAGAAATATTTTCTTGCTCAAATAACACTTTCAAGCTACTTAGGAGCCTCAATATAGGAAGTGGGTTCCACCTCATCTTCAAGAACCCAACTTTTAATAATTCCACTTTGGTCCCAAACTTTCCTAAAATATCACTTTGGTCCCGAGCTTTCCAATAATACCACGTTGGTTCCAAATTTTCTCAATAATGCCACTTTGGTCCTAAATTCTTGTAATTGTTCCAATACATGAAATGCGGGTTCTAACACCATCACCTTTAACTATTCATTCTTTACAATCAAAGAGGCACATGGGAGAACAATCCCATGCTGTGGACAACCTTACATATCTGGTATGAAGTTTGACACTCAATTTCTCAAGAAATTAACCTTAACCTTTGAACCCTTGCTCTTTCTCCTCTTCTTCGCTCAAGGTCTCTTTTTAGTTTTCGCTTAAGGGACTTTAGAATAGGTTTTTGTAACTCTTTTTGGCTAAAAACGACTTGTATTGGTTGTGGATCTAGTCTACAACGGCGTGGGGGAGGGGAGTCTAGAATGCCCCTTAAAAGAAAAGAAAAAGTTTCAACTTTGGAATACCCAGTCCGCGATGCGCACTAGGCATGCACCAGTATAGTTTTTGAGTGAAAATTCAAAATGTGCTGAAAAACTAGTTTTCTATAAAAATACACATAAATTGCATTCATCAAATGCGTTTTATGTGTAATTTTTCGTAAATCGCTTTCTGATCGATTTTTTTCAATTCCTGTTGAAAAAATTGAAAAAAACGTAAGTGTGGGTCCGTGATAGGTCTGCATTGCGCCTCTAATGCGTACCCTCATTGTTTTGGTTGTCGGATCAATAAATTATTTTTCGATCTGATTACTCTAAAATCGGTTCAAGACCACTTTTCCACCTAGTTTTTCGTGCTGATCGTAAATTCGGTCTCAAATTTTTCATCTGAACTTGGAAAGATATGTTATATGCATGATTACGTTCTAGGACCATTTCGGTAATTTTACGGGGTGTTACAAATACTATTAACAAAATACATAAGTTTTTCTTTTATAATTTCTAAAAATTAAATTATTCATTTATATCAATGTACCAAAACATTCCATGATAAATATTGCTAATAATCACCATTACAACTTAACAATGTAGTTACATGTTATATACTAAAGAAAAATGTAAGAATACATTTAAATACTTACCTATTAAATAATATATATCAAATTGTTATACCAAATACTAAAAATTAGAAGGTCTTATCCAGTAATTGCCTGTTTTTTTGGCAGTTACCCCATTTTCTCTTCTTCCTATAAATAACACTGGTTCCCCTGCCTCCACTCTCCCTTTCTTTTATTTTCTAAGTTTATGATGTTTTTTTGCTTTCCATTTTGGTTACATTTTATTCTTATACTAAACTAAATATATAATTAATTAAATTTTAAATAACAAATTTATATTAACTCAAGGCTGAATAGTAAAAATCTAATTATTTAAGATGTGCAATTTTTTAATTAATTATCTGCATTTTAAAATTCCTACTTAATAGCAAATTAATTTTCTACACTCCTATATTAATGCTCCACATTCCCTAAAATTGTCCTTTTTTAAAATTATTAATTATTTAATGCTTAAAATTCCTTCCTTAGTAGCAAATATTTCCTACAAACTATTTTTATCTCCACATTTTCTAAGGATGTGCACTCAAATATGCCATCCAACTTTGAGAAAAGGTTCATTTATACCATCCGTTAAAAGTTTGGCCCGTTTGTGCCATTACTATTTGAGAAAAGGTTCATCTATGCCATTATTTTTTAACTCCGATTTTGCAAAACTACTTAAACAACTTTACACTTTTAAATTAGAGTTTTGGATCAAATGTAGTTTTTTTGGTCATTCTTCTTCAAGAATGTCAAGAACAAATGAAGAACACCAAGAACTCCCAAATTTTTAAAATTTTCAAATATTCACGTAATCACCCCAAATTTCAAGAGTAACGTTCCTCCAAGTTAGATACCAAGACTTAGTATTTTTTGAGGTCAAATTCAACCTAACTCAACAATACCTATTTGAAATTTTTCTTCAAAGTTTCACAACTTTAGGTGGAAAAAATATTTCAAAAAAAAAAAAAGAAAAAAAATCAATCCCAAAATTTTAACAATTTGCTTTGATTTGTGTTTTTTTTTGTTTTTTGTATAGATCTTTATTCCTTAGTATTTTTCGAGTCTATGTTCAAAATTTTATTTAATTTAAAGTTGAGAGGAAAATTTTACCATTGAAGAAGGTTAAAATTCTCATACTTTGAAGAAAAATTTCAAGTGGGTCTTGTTGAGTTAGGTTGAGTTCGAGCTCAAAAAATATTGAGTTTTGGTATCTAGCTTGGAGGAATGGTATTCTTGAAATTTGGGGTGATTTCATGAATATTTGAACAATTTGAAAATTTGGGAGTTCTTGGCAGTCTTCATGTATTCTTGGCATTCTTGAAGAAGGATGGCCAAAAAGACTACATTTGATCCAAAACTCTAATTTAAAAGTGTTTAAAGTTGTTTAAGTGGTTTTGCAAAATTGAAAAGTTGTTTAAGCGGTTTTGCAAAATTGGAGTTAAAAAATAATAGCATAGATTAGCCTTTTCTCAAATGATAATGACATAAATGAGCCAAAATTTTAATGGATGACATAAATGAGTTTTTTCTCAAAGTTCAATAACATATTTGAGCATTTTCCTACTTTATATATTTACTTTCGTAGCTTATATCTAATTATTTATTTAATTGCAACTGTTAATACTCATAACTCTTATGTTTTTCATATTCATAATCTCCAACTATTTAATTTAAAATTTTATGATATCTTGTGGTATTCTTTCTTTCTTTTTTTTTTTTTTAAAAAAACTATACAATCCATCTTTTTTTGTTTCATGTGACGCTTACCCAAGGCCATCTTGTTCATTTACTAGCTAGTAGTGAAGCGCTTATCAAATATTATATGTCTACAAGAACTCAAAAAAATTGTGTATTGATTTAATATATTTATCCCCTTTATATTGTTTCTTAAGGATGATATGTATTTTGTATACTTTCTTTCATGTTTATTTTTGTATTTTTTCTCTATTAGACTAATTAATGTAATTTTTCTTACATTTGTGATTATTGTAAGTTTTTTATTAGGGATCAAACTAGAGTTAGCCATTTGTGATTTCATTAGAAGTTTAATAACTTCTAACTAAAGTTCAAGCCACACATATTTTCATCGAATTTTAATGGTTTTAATAGATCTATACAAATTTACATAGGGATACACGTACAAAGCACGTGTCCAAAAACTAGTATTTATATATGTTTGAGTTTGTATATGTCTTTATATTGAAGTATTATATATATATATATATATATCATTAAAGTAGCATTGTATTTACAAAAATCTGCAACTTCAAATAGTTATCTTTTAACTATTTTGTACTAATTAATTTGGGGTAAACGTGCAATGCACGTTTATGAAAACTAGTTCTCTGATACATGGCAATTTCAAGTGTGCAATTGTGGACAGTAGCAAACTGGCTCTTTTCAAGATGTTGCAGCAACAAATGGTTTATTTGGTTTAGGTCTTTTTTTAAAAAAAAAAATCAAATTATCGAGCTCATGGCCCATTTTATTAGCTACTCAAACTTAAACTTGTCCATATTACAACAAGGATCCAGTCCAAGAAACCAGATCATAATTTTAGACCCTATAATATAGGGCTTTCTAGATTCATCTAACCCTTCCCCTTCTCCTCCCCTTTTTGACTGTCAACCTTCCAGATGGATCCAACAATCTTCCATGGCAGTCTTCCACGTTGGATCTTCCACTTGCTTTTCCATCCTCTTCATACTCTGTGTGTTGTTCTTGCAAGTTGCTTCTTTCCTCTCCTATCTCCATCGTAGATTCCATCTTCAACAATCCTTCTTATATATTTCATTTGCTTCTTTGTTGCAGTACATGGTGTTGTCTCTATAGGTCTGTTGAGATGCATGTGTATCCATGTCAGGCCGGACTCTATTCTCTTCTTTTAGTGATTTCTAACCCTCTTTTTTGATGAATGAAAAGATATATCTTGCACGGTCTGGGCCTCATTGATTCAGGCTTTACAATACTTTCTTTATATTGGAAACTCTTTTACATATCTTGTGGACCTATCCAATACAAAGCTTTAGTTTTTTTTTTCAAATTTCTCCTTAACAAGTTTGCATTATTTTACCATTCAATGGGTAAAACTTAACTGGGAAGAGGATTACCCATCAAAAAGTCGATAGAGATCTCAACATCAACTTCAATTAAAGTAGAGACATCCAAGTACTGTTAGATCATCATCTAAAAGAAGATATTATCTGAAGCAGTTAAAAGAGATATTTTCTTACTTTCTTTAAAAAATAGGGGATTTATTAATAAACCAAGACGGCAACACTTACTTGGGCCTATTGCCCGAGTCTCGTTACAAAGAAATTCAAAGAAATCTATCGGCCCATATCTGGCAAAGCCCAATAAGGACCCTTCCTTTTGTAGGGTTTCCTATGTTCCTTCACATTTGCTTCACCTCTATCTCAAAAAATTGATGTAATGGAAAATTTTGACTCTTTGCCTTCTACTCGGGATCACTAACCATCTTCTTTTGTACTTCGTCTTCCTTTGTTATCAGCTGTCAAAGTGAGTCTTTCATCTTCTGAAATTTTCAAATCTTTTGTGTCATGTCTTATACTTGTGACAATCTTTCTTCACTCAGTTGTGCTCTTAGATTCCATGGGATCCTACACCACATTTTGTTGATGGATGTTGTGTGGTGGCTAGAATCTTCTTCACTTGGTAAGCACTAGATTGTATCCTACTTTCTTCCTTTTGTTCTTACTATGAATCTATCTAAATCTATCTGTAGGGATTCTGAAATAGTGTACATGAGAAGCACTTTTCCACCGTTCCATAAAGTGACGAGGCCTTCTACCAGGTTATACACATCCAAAATGTCCCGAGATCTACCCATTTTGCCAAGTCCTTTTGCTAGTTGACTAGAATTGGCTAGATAGCATTTTTACTTTTTTATTGCCAAAAAAGGCCATTGTAAATATTGTTGCTGCGAAAGCTATATTTTTAGCCTCTTACAAATTTGTGGCAAAATGGAATTGCCCAAAACTCTATGTAATCTAGGTTTAATATGAATAGAGGTGCCTTTATATGCATAGATTTTGCATACATTATCATAATATCCCATTTAATATTGTTATTTGTAGTTTAATTTGAACGAGAAATGGCATGTGGCTGCTGGTGAAGAAAGTGAAGAAGCAGAGGATAAGGAGCATAGGGAAAAGAGAGTGCATGAGGTGGCTTACCCTTGTTGGTCTGCAGTTCCTCCCAAGCATGTAAATTTTGGACTCTCCAAGGTTTGTAGCTTCTTTTTCTCAATTTACTTGGCTGTAATCCATTTTTTTTTCTTATTGTCATATGTAATCATATAAAATTTATTTTTAATAAATTTTATAAAATCATTTGAATATATTAAGTTCAAAATATCTTAGTCTAAATGAATATTTTGGATTAATATAATTGGGTTAATTAATTAAGTCCAATAAAATATGGATTCAATTAAAAACCCAAATCTATTTGGGCTACAAAAAAATGACCCACTTTACCAGGCCTAATATCATCTCATCTGAGAGGTCCACTTGATGTAACATGTTGGATAACGAGGCATGCCAAGTCAAACAAAGAAGTCAGTAGGATCATACGATGTGTCCAATTGACATGACATTCCTGTCTTAATCAAAGACCAATGAAAATATGCCACATGTACAAGTGATGTGTTCCAACCAACCAAATATCGTCATATCACTTGAAAGGAAACCTATTCCTATCACTGTTCCTGCGCCATGTCACTTTTAATCTTATTGGCCGGAAGAAAGCCTGATTCCATCATAACTCCTCTGTTTTATGACTATATAGAGAGGTACTCATAATTCAAAATTCACATACAAGAATTCTTACAAGAAGCTAGAGAGAGCTCGTGGTTCAAACGCCGTATATTTCTCTACAAGCTACAAGTTCAAGAGTTCAAGCAATCAAGTATTCAAGTTCAAGAACACATCAAGATCAAGAACACCGAATTCAAGATCAAGCCCAAAAGTCCTTGAATTCAAGTATAAGTCAAGATCAAGCTCAAGAACAAATCCATATCAAGTTCAAGTTCAAATCCATAAATCAAGATCAAGACCACAAGAATTAAAGATCAAGCAAAAAAACCTTTGAATCCAAGTACAAGTCAAGATCAAATCCAGCAAGCTTTACAAGATTCAAGTTCATGCCAAAGAGCCCTTGAATTTTTATATTTAAAAAGGCAAATAAGGGATTCATAGTGATCGTAGAACTCACTCCTTGAAATAAAATACTAAAATTATTGCAATATTTTTCGTCCTTGATTATTATTTTCTCAACTTGAATTTTCTTGTCATACAAATTCTGGCACACCTAGTAGGACCAAATCTGCCCTTCATCTCTTCTGTTATAAATCAAATCTATAA
>DF358207.1:77236-106224 GCA_000787875.1 Solanum virginianum
AATCTATAAATCTGACCCTATAAAACTGTGAGTACTTCAACCCTCGTCTTTGAATTTCATCAAGTCTATACTCCAACAAGCCTTGAAACAGGGGACATTTGTAGACATCAAAATTTTATAGGAATCTACAAGATGAGTCCTATTTCAGTCAGGGTTTCTTGGAGGTTACTCTACCCTAAACCCTAGTTCATGCTTATATAGAGGGTATTATCCTTCCTTGAAAAGACATCTCAAAATATCCCATAAATTCTGGGGATATTTATCAAGAGATTAAAATATGACTCAACTAGATCATAATCATCCTACGTTCGAGAAATACGCCATTAACAACCCTCGAATCATGGAGAAATCTAAAGAGAGAAACATCAAGGAAAAAGCAGATTTGTACCTACGTGCTTATCAATAAAATTTTATTTCTTCATATTTTATTTGTGATTGAAATTTATTTTCTATCTCATTAAAATTTGTTAGAAACAAACTAGCACTCCCAGTGGGACCCAATCTACCCTTCATCCATTCTCTCATAAATCAAATCTGCAAATTTGAAGCCAACAATAGTGGAAAAATGAGTACTTTAAGCCTTGTCTTTGCGTTTCATCAAGTCTACACTCTGACAAACCTTAAAGCAAGGAGCATTTGTAAATATCAAAATTTTGTAGGACTCTATAAGATGAGCCCTAATTCAGTCAGAGTTTCTTGGAGGTTACTCTACCTTAAACCTTAATTCATGCCTATATAAAGGGTATTATATTTCCTTGAAAAGACATAAAAAAATCTCATAAAATCTAGAGATATTTATCAATAGAGCAAAATATGGCTCAAGGAGGTCAAAATCATCCTACATTCAAGAAAATATGCCACTAACGACCCTCGAATTATGGAGAAATCTAAAGAGAGAAGAATCAGGGGAGAAATAGATTTATACCTACATGCTTATCAATAAAATTCTATTTCTTTATATTCTATTTATGATTGCAATTTATTTTTTATCATATTAAAATTTATTGCAAACACCATACAATCCTTACACTTTATCAGATCTAGATCAAAATTATGATGATAATCAAACTCCAGCGATTAGAATCATTCCCATTTAAGAAGAAGCAGATGTAGAAGTTTCTCTTGAACCACTTGTTTCTTACAACTCAGTTCTGCAGTATCCTCCATCGATATCTAAAAATATCAGCACTCCAGACAAGATTGAAATTTCTCTAGACCAACCAGCTAACCAAAACATGGGCCCAAGTATCAAACAATATGTGAAAACCAGCTAATGTTTCAAGTTTCAGGAATGCCACTTGCTAAGCACAATCCTATCACGAATCTCCATCTATATGTGATTAGATAGTTCTTATAGCCACAACTGTAATTGCTCTTGCAAAAAGTCAAGACTCAAGAGTATGGTAGTCTGATCGATACCAACTTATTGATTCGACTTATCCTCAACCCAGAAGAAATACCAAAGCTTAAGAATGAATGCCAAATGGCTACCAATGCTACTATGGTTGATCATCTCATTGCTGCCATGTTTAGGCCAGTTGATTTACTGGTTCCTTGCTAAGGACATAACTGATAAGGTAATTGTCAAGCCCATTAATGATTACCAAGCTCCCCATGCTGGATATGGACCAATTTTTGGGCTAGAGCCAATGGCAAAATCTGCACCCTGGGTGATGTCTAAGCCTGAAGCATTTGTGAAAAGTAATTTGGTTAATGAACGAGGGGCGCTTCTTTATGTCAAACTGCAAACATTAAAGAGAGTAAGTCACTAGCTCATACTACTTCATACCTGAATATGGAAAAAGATTAAGGCATTGATCAACAAATATGAAGTACCGAAGTACCCAACAATGTCGGAGGAAAGCCCTTGTTTTATTCTGAGTTGGTTCCTTCATCTTGTTCCAAAAATAATGTGGTTTGGTAAAGTGCAATCCATCCTACCACTTTGCAGCCTATGTTGTTGCTTGCACCAAATGTTGGCCATACTTCCCCTTTCTCCTCGATGACTAGTCCTGCCCCTCTTAATAAGGATATAAATTACTATAAGTCCCTGATCAAGCAACATGGAGAAAATTATGAGTTTGTGGTTGATGAACGCTTACAAAATACCAATCCTCATGGTAATACACTGGAGCCAGGTTTGTTGAAGAACCAAAAACCAATTCAGCACAGGCTGATACATTGTGTTTTCTTTAATAAACCTAGGGGTTGTCGTAATGGTTCCTCTTGTTAGCTTCCTGCATGATATATCCAAACAAAAGAGGTTTTGGGGGATGTCGGAAGCTTGAGATTAAAAGAGAATGACGTAAAATTGGGAACTTACTTATAGGACATGACTCAATAAGGTATTCTTTTTTTCTTTAATTGTACAGAAAACTAGTGACAAAGGCAGTTGCATAGTTGTTTCAACAAAAGCACTCCATTTTGCCTTTTCCTTGAGGGTAATTTTGAAAACTAAACCAATAAAACTTGGATTAAAACTTTAGAATCAGGCTTGGCTTTTATCTGAAAAACTTGAAGGAGTTTTCTTTAAAATTTTGAGCTTCGATGAGCATTTTTTTACCTTCAAAATATTTTCTATTTCGGCAGGTTATAGCTTATTACAATTATAATTGAAAGCGAAAAAAACAACTTCAGCATAAGCTGCTGAAATAAAAAATATTTTGAAGGTGAAAAAATGCTCATCCAAGCTCAAAGTTTCAAAGAAAAACCCCTTCAATTTTTTCAGATAAAAGCCAAGTCTGATTCTAAAGTTTTCGTCCAAGTTCTATTGGTCTACTTTTCAACATTACCCTCAAGGAAAAGGCAAAATGAAGTGCTTTTGTTGAAATAGCTGTGCAACTGCCTTTGTCTCTAGTTTTTTGTAGAATTAAAGAAAAAAAAGAATACCTTATTGAGTCATGTCCTATAAGTAAGTTCCCTACTTTACTTCATTCTCTTTGAATCCCAAGCTTTCGACATCCCCCCAGACCTCTTTTATTCGAATATATTATGCAGGAAGCTGACAAGAGGAACCATTATGATAACTCCTAGGTTTATTAAAGAAAACACATTGTGTCAGGCTGCACTGAATTGGTTTTTGGTTCTTCAATAAACCTGGCTCCAGTATATTACCATGAGGATTGGTATTTTGTAAGCGTTCATCAACCACAGACTCATAATTTTCTCCATGTTACTTGATCAAGGACTTGTAGTAATTGATATCCTTATGAAGAGGGGTAGGACTAGTCATCGAGGAGAAAGGGGATGTATGGATAACATTTCGTGCAAGCAACAACATAGGCTGCAAAGTGGTAGAATGGACTACACTCGACCAAACCATGTCATTTTTTGAACAAGATGAAGCAACCAACTCCATATTTGTTGATTAGTGTCTTAATCTTTTCCAAATTTAGGTCTGAAGTGGTGTGAGCTAGTGACTTACTTTCTTTAGTGTTTGTAGTTTCTACATAAAGACGCGCCCCTCGTTCATTTAACCAAATTACTTTTCACCGATGCTTCAGGCTTAGTCATCATCTAGGTCGCAAATTTTGCCATTGGCGTTGGCCCAAAAATTGGTCCACATCCTGCATGGGAAGCTTGGTATTCATTAATGGGGTTGATAATTACCTCGGGTTTCACCCTTGGCAAGGGAACCAGTAAATCCACCGACCTAGACATGGTAGCAATGAGAGAATCAACTGTAGCAACATTGATAGCCATTCCGCATTTATTCTTCAGCTTTGGTATTTCATCTGGGTTGAGGATAAGCCAAACCAGTAAGTTGATATCGATCATATTACCATACTTTTGACTTTTTGCAAGAGCAGTTACAGCTGTCGCTATAACAACTATCAAATCACATGTAGATGGAGATTGGGTGACAGAGTTGTGCTTAGCAAGTGGCATTCCAGAAACTTGAGACTTGAGCTGGTTCTCACATATTGTTTGATATTTGGGCCCATGTTTTTGGTTAGCTAGTTGGTTTGGAGAAATGGTCTGGAGTGCTAATGTTTTTAGACGTCAGTGGAGGATACTGCAGAATTGATTTGTAACTAACAGGTGGTTTAGGAGAAACTTCTACATCTGCTTCTTCTTCGATGGGAATGATTCTAATCACCAGAGTTTGATTATCATCATAATTTTCATCTAGATTCGATAAAGTGTAAGGACTATATAGCAATAAGAAAAAAAATGGAGTACAACCAAGTAGATTGATAACAAGAAGCTACAAACCTAAAAAAGTCGAAAAATTACATACTTGGGAGGAATTGCAAACTGGAAAGGGTAAACCAACCCCTGCACTCTCTTTTCCCTATGCTCCTGATCCCCTGCTTCTTCACTTTCTTCACCAGAAGCCACATGTGTGCAAAAACTATACATATAAACACACCTCCTATCATCTAAAACTTTGATTACCTTCTGAGGACATTTCCATTTAGCTAAAGATTTGTAAGAGTCTCTCTTTTGACTTGTCGAGACAGTGTCTTTCTTCACTTGATGATCCAATAATACCTTGATACTTCTCTGTTTGGTAATGTTCTATCTGTTGAATGGTAAAATATACAAACTTGTTCAGGAGAAATTGGGAAAAAAACACTAAAGCATATCAATTTTCTTGATATTTAAAACTGAAAGTATGTCAAATTGGCATGTCCTTTATACTGCACACTTAGAATCTTTCCTCGTGGAAAAAAATATACAGTAACAACACAAAATCACTTGTTCATGTCTGCTCTAACTTCTAAAAGTGAGGAACGATTGTTGATTAATAATTCAAGCATTTAGGTGCCTCTATGATGTACTGTGATCCTGAAAAGCTCAATTAGCAATTCAGATGCAATCAATGACCAAAAGAATGGATGGACTTTTACTAGATGTGGGTTTTTTTAAAAATAGTAACCACCACATTGATTGATTAGAATAAAGATAATCATTTCTTTAAAAAAAAAATTATTTGAACAATGATATGCCTCACATCACAGTCACTATTTTTTGGTTCAGCATCATCAAATCTTGAATAAGTGATTTGAAGAATCACTCAAACTTTTTACTTATCTCGAATCAGCGATTGGGCCATTAGTAGAATCTCAAAATTTCCTAACATGCTACTAATTTTGTATTTCTGGTTCTCTACTTTTTTTAAAGCATGGTAACAGGTGATATATATATATATATATATCAGTAAAAAGGCAGAGCAACAACCATATTAACAGTTGGAAAAGAAAAGCAAAAGTCAGTCCTTATTCTTCTTACAAGGATTCTATAACATCTAAAAGTTAGGCTACATCATCTCAAAATTCCTCTTTACACCACGAATGATACTATTGAGTTAACGTGCTCGTAGCCTAGGTAATCTAAAATTAGAAGAAAGTAAAAGACAAAAGATAAATGCACAAGGATTTTTACGTGGAAAAACTCCTTGCTCAAGGGAGGAACAACCACGACCTGTTACTACAGGATATCAAGGACTTGTAGTAATTGATATCCTTATGAAGAGGGGTAGGACTAGTCATCGAGGAGAAAGGGGATTACTACAGGATTTATCCAACCAAATCCACTAAAGAACAAAGTAAAGAAATACAACACACTTGCTATTTCTCGACTTTCCCTTAAAACACAACTTGTACAATATGCACAAGCAAAGAGCACTCCACATAACCTAGTTTAGTCTATGCTCATACCCCTTATTCAGATAGACTATAATACAACCAAGTCTTTAGACTTCTACGCTGTCTATAAGGCATACACAGTTCATAACTAACGCAAAGTACCACTGATCACTTACCTTTATATCTTAGGTATTATCTTACACATTGGAACACAATACGACACTAACAAACTGGAGAACTATAGAAATCTTTTATTTGGTCCCTTGTTTGAACCAGCTGTATTTTCTTGCACAAGATGCCAAGGAGGAGCTTTCTAGCAGAGGGATATTCAATCTTTGTAATCTTAAAAACATGTATTTCTTTCTTGGAAAAACTCCTTATATACTGCTATTGGTACACAGTATAGACCATTGGTCATTTAGCACAATGCTGATAGACATCCCACCAACCACAACAAATTTACAGACTATTTTTCGTAACTCATTTCAGTAGAATAACCAAATGGTTTACCCAGTCCTTGACTTAGTTCGTTAATCATCAAAACATTAGGATACACTATAGTTCATGTACTTAACATTTTCCCCCTTTTTGATGATGACAAACTATGCCACAATAAACTTGACAATGAACTTGTTCCCCCTGAATTTATGCTTCCCCATACTTGTGATTCCCCCTGAATATGATATCCCCATACCTATGATTCCCACTTCCCAAATCATATCCTCCCCCTTTTGGCATCATTAAAACGAAAACAGTAAACTAAGAGAAGATCACAAGCATAAAATACTAGGTACTTGAGTAAGCATACGTTAAACAAAAGTATAGAAAATGAGGAGCAGGAACTAGACAAGATATACATAAACAGAAACCATTTCCATTTCATTAAGCATTCAATTCATAATGAGTCATAGCCAAAAACATGAACTGCCCAGACCTGGGCCAAGACCTTTGCATCCAAAATAAGAACTTCATCATAAGAGCGAGAAACAAGGACTTTTGAAGAGAAGGGGTACAAAGGTAGGAAGTCTAGGAACAAGAGGACTTGGGAGCAAAGGACTGAATTAGTTTGGAAATGCTAGCACTATGGTCCTTGTTGGAAATCAAAAGCTGCTAGGTGAGTGACTTAACCTCATTGGTCAGTTGGGCATTTACTTCCCTCAGCTCAATCACCTCAGCAGAGTCAGCCCCTCTCTAGCGCCTTTAGCCAATTTAACATTTAGCAAAGTAAGTTTAGTATCTTTCTGAGTTAAGGCTGCAGTAAAGTCCTTACTTGTTCTCTCAGGGCTTTATTTTGATCCATTAGATCAGACATCGAAGATTTTTTGCCCCTGCTTTGAAATCACCACTCATATTCCACTAGTATGTTGTGAGACAACGACTGCTTTATGGTTCCTACAGTTCCCCTGCTCAGTCCCCCCCAATACTCAAAACACCCTGTTGAGTAAAAAGCCATAGGCTAGACCATGCTTTCCTTCTGCCATATTGAACACTTTCAGCATATGTTCTATCATCAGTACTAGTAGATTTATGTCTGCCATAGTGCTCAGCTTTTCCATCAGATATAGGTTTGCCATTATTGCTATGGTCCTCTTTTTAGTCCTTGGTAAAAGAACTTTATTCACAAATTCAAAATATAATTGTATTGCCCCTTGAGTAGCTTTTTTGAAACGACTGAGTAGCTTAGATTTTTCAGCTTCCCAACCTCTCCTAAGAAGGCTTTCGAGGAAGATTTGTTAACCACAGTTCTTATCCCAGACTTCTTCACCTGGAGGATTTCACTCAAACTATCCTCGTCTACCTTGAAGGAGAAATCCCTAACACTTGTTACAAAACTCCCATCTTCTTGAATCTGAATGTTCAGGTAAAACTCTCTTACTTCCCATTTATGAAGGAATTGCACCGACTACTCAAAC
The DNA here is from genome assembly GCA_000787875.1 of Solanum virginianum. Lineage (NCBI taxonomy): Eukaryota > Viridiplantae > Streptophyta > Magnoliopsida > Solanales > Solanaceae > Solanum > Solanum virginianum. The sequence goes on from DF358207.1 coordinate 84,741, forward strand.
AAGTACCCCCATCCCTGATATTACACAACATCTACAAGCTCCCACATTCCTAGGCCATTTTTGGCTCCTAGTTCAAAAACTCTTCCATTTAAAACCTTTTGACATTCCAGCAAACTAATTCTCTAATCTCTGGTAAGAGCTTTTTCTGTTTTTCTTTTCTTCACTTGTGATCCTAGTCCTCTAGTAGGAACAAGAGTACCGACATGCTTCTTGACTTTTGAGTCTTTATCCTTTTCTTGGCTTTGACTTACTGCATCTACTTCTTCCTCCAAGTCAGTCCAATCTATCTATTTTTCTTCTTCAGCATTGATAACCTAATCCTCATGTATATAATCTTCATACTATAGTAGCTTTCTTTCTTTCCTTGGACACGTGTTTTTGTCTATTTGTTCTCATAGCATCACTCAAGAGTTTCTTCTCAGTCCCTCTGGTAGTGTAACTCCTAACAACCACAACTCTTTCCTCACTCACCTTTTCTTTGCCTTTGTCCTTTCTAACCTAGTCCCTGGAAGGAGTAGGGGCAAAAGGAACTTCAGGCTTTCTCACACTCCATGACAGTAGTCTACTGTTTTCCTCATCATCATCGTCGTCATCTTTTTCTTTTACTGCAACAACATGTACTGGCCTAACTTCACTCACATGCGTTTGATCATAAATAGGTTTCCCCAAAGCCAGATTGAGATTAGGGGATGTTGGTTCACCCTTGTCACTTTGGTCACCATCCTTTAGTTCTAATAAATTTTTGGCAACCCATTCCGGTCCCTCAACAAGTAGATTCGATTTAGTTCCCTTGTCCTCCACAAGATCCCCCTCAAAATATTTCTTAGAGAGGGAGGATGATATATGTCCCAGAGGGAGGTGTTACCTTGTTTCTTTGTAACAGTTGGGAACGACTCTATAGGGTTTAGATCAGGCACAACACCAGGTGATTCAACCCCAAAAGGTGTAGACTCAGAATGAGAGGTTGCAGAGGAAGGTGTAAGGCCCTAGGTTAAAGGATGAAGTTCAACGGGCTTTGCTGGAATGTGAAGAGGTGTGGATGGTAGAGTATTGATGTTAGGCGAGGGTATGGGCTCATCTTCCACATCCATTTGTTCAGAATTTGTAGACATAGTGAAGAACACAAAAGGATGTTTGAGGAAGTTGAGAGAACAAGGAGAAGAGCAAATACACTATTTGATATTTCTTGGAAAGGATATGAATTAAAAATGATGGAGGAAATCATTTTAAAAGAGAAGGAGAAGATGTGTCTGGTCCCTGATTGGTTGCGACTCTTCAGGGACTGGAGTGAAATAATGTCAGTTCAGGAAAAATCTGAATCGACATGATTGGTCCTGAGCATTCACATTAATGAAATGAGAGATTATGAACCGAATACTAACATAGTAATGAGTCAAGTCCCTCAGAGATTCTTTTCTAGTGCCGATCTCCAAGTTCTATAAAAATGTCATTTCTACTAGCCTGCAAAGTACAATATTGTATTTTAACATGATTGTGAATAATATCTCAAATACTTGTTTAGTCCTATCTAGCCATGTATGCATGAGGAAAACACAATCATTTGGACCCTTCTAGCTTTTGCTTGATAAGCCCAAGCCTCAACCTATTTCTTTCAAATTGATCTTTGCGTAGTGGATTGGTGAAGATATCAACAATTTGATCCTCTATACTACAAAACTTTATGAAAATATTTCCTTTCTCCACCCTATCCCTGAGAAAGTGATGTCTAACATCAATGTGCTTTGTTCTTTTGTGATGAACTATATTTTTAGGCATGTTCAAAGTACTTGTGTTATACACATGAGAGGAAATAGTATCTATCAGCACTCCAAACTCTTCCAGTTTGCTGCTTGATCCACAATAATTGTGAACAAGAAGCTGCAGCAGCTACATACTCAGCCTATAGAGTTGATAGAGCGATTGAATTCTGCTTCTTGGTCCCCCATGAGATCAGTGAAGACCCGAAGTAATGTGCCATGCCAAAGGTTCTTTTTCTGTCAACTAGGTACCCTGCAAAGTCATCATCTACATATCCCACTAGATCAAAACAGTCACCAGCCGGATAATAAAGAGTCAAGCACTCAGATCCCTTGAGATATCTAAGAATCCTCTTAGCAGCCTTCAGGTAATTCCATTAGGCATGATTAGAATCTAGCACACATGCCTACACTGAAAATTATATCAGGTCTGCTTGCAGTCAAGTATAATAGCGACCTAATAATTCTTGTGTACATAGTAGCATTAACCAAGTTACCACCTTCATCAGCATCCAGTTTGGCACTAGTCCCCATTAGAGTTTCTATTGCCTTAGCTTCCATCAGTTGATACTTCTTAAGCAGGTCCCTGATGTACTTCTCTTGACCGATGAAAGTACCTCTAGGGGTTTGCCTAATCTGTAATCCTAAAAAGAAACTAAGCTCCCATATCATGCTCATCTCAAATTCACTTCTCATCAGGTCCCCAAACTCTTTATAGAGGGAGTTTGTGGTAGATCCAAAAATTATATCATCAACATACACTTGATCAATCAGCATATTCTTTCCTCTGGTCTTCAGACACAAGGTGTTGTCAATTTTGCCTCTCTTGTATCCATGTCTGAGTAAAAATCTAGACAACCTCTCATACCAGGCCCTTGGAGCTTGTTTCAACCCATACAATGCCTTATCTAGTTTCATGACATGGTCAGGAAATTCCACACTTTCAAAACCTGGTAGTTGCTTCACATAGACCTCTTCCTTAAGATACCCATTCAGAAAGACACTCTTGATATCCATTTGGAACATCTTGAATTCCATATATATGGCAAAGGCAATCAGAATTCGGATTGCTTTTATTCTGGCAACAGGAGCAAAAGTTTCATCGTAGTCTATTCATTTTTCTTAATTGAATCCTTGCACCACCAATCTAGATTTATTTTTGGTGATAATGCCATTTTATCCGGCTTATTTCTGAACATTCATCTATTACCTATCACAATTCTATTTGAAGGCCTAGGAACCAGATGCCATACCTTCTTCCAAACTAGAGCACTTCCTCCTGCATGGATTTTACCCAATCAGCATCCTTGAGAGCTTCCTTAACATTCTTTGTTTCAATGGAGGACATAAAGGCATCACAAGACATCAGATTTCTAGTCTTAGATCTGGTCTAAATCCCAGAGTCCAATGGAGGGACTAGATTGTCCATAGGATGGGATGACTGATGTTTCCATCTGTAGAAGATTTATCCTGACTTTTAAGGATATTAGAACAATTTGGATCATCCTGTTGAGCAGTACCATCATCATCTTCATTACCAGCACCATCTGCCTCAGAGTCCTTTGTAGAAGAACCCAATTTTTCTAATGCTTCTTCATTCTCATCACCATATTAGTTCTGTCATTAGCTTGTTCAGCATTATTAATTGAAGGATCATCTATCAGGCTGTCCCTTTAAAGTTGGAGGGGCTTATCTGAGTCAGAGTCTTCTTTGTCATTAATACTCCCCATTTGTCCAGACTTATCAAATATAACATGAGCATTTTCTTTAATGCAGAAGGTTCTTTTGTGAAAACTTTGTAGGGTTTGCTATTTATAAAGTAGCCAACAAAGACACCCTCATCACTTTTAGAATCAAAATTTCCAACTACCTCCTTGCTATTTATAAGAATGAAATATTTACATCCAAAGCCTTCAGATGACTGATGTTAGGTTTCCTTCCAAACAAAAGTTCATAGGGAGTCTTGTTTTTGAGAGGTCTTATCAAGCATCTGCTAGTCACATGGCAAAAAGTATTGGCAGCCTCAACCCAAAAGTTCTTTGCCAATCCAGAATCAATCAAAATGGTCCTTCTAAACTCCACCAGAGTTCTATTTTCCTCTCCACAACTTTATTTTGTTGAGGAAATCTTACAGCTGAAAAATTATGGAGAATTCTATTTTCTGTGCAGAAGCCATCCAGTGTTGAATTCTCAAACTCAGATCCCAACAACTTTGTTTCCAAACTGATTCTGAATCTATTTGATGAGGTTGATAAGCAGTCCGGCGGCTTCATCCTTGGATCTAGGAATTTCACCCAAGTATATCTTGAGTAGTTATCAACTACAACCATGATATACTTCTTTCCAGCTTTGCTTTGAACCTTATCAGGACCACATAGATCAGTTTGAATAAACTCAATTGGTTTAGAGGTACTTATTTCATGTTTGGACTTGAAAGATTCCCTTGTTTGCTTTCCTTGAGCGCAAGTTGCACATATTAGAATTTCTGAAGTTTACCTCTGGCAAGCCACGAACAAGGTCCTTGGATACAAGTTTATTCAGCAAGGAGGGATTGACATGACCTAGTCTTCTGTACCATAAGTCACTGGAGTCATCCTAAGCTTTTAAGCAGGTCAGATTGTCCTGTTCTGTTATTCTCAAATCAGCCACATACATGTTCCTGCATCTCATTGCTGTTGTCATGACCCAAGCCTAGAGCCTAGATGTGACACGGCAAATGGGAACCTGAAGGGATCCAAACAAGCCTCTTAGCATATCAATCACACATCCTTGGTCGCGGAAGTAAGGTAAACAATAACAAGAGACATATAAAATAGGAAGTGGGACTAAGGGAAGTCTTGAATATAAATAAAGCATAGGAGTCAAGCTCATAGCACAATAACATCATAATATCCAACATACACCTCTAACTTAGAATGGAGCGGGGGCCAAGATACTTTTCGGGCTCACCCTCATAATAATAAATATCCATCATAAAGAAGAAGTCTCAGCATAACATGAAAGAAAAATAGATATTGTCCCCGGATGTGACAACTCACCAAGAGCTAGCTTTGAATGGTCTGACTAGCCACAACATAGCAGGAAAAGTAGATAGTGTCCACAAACTTGAGGACTCATCAAAGCTTATCTTTTGAAAAATCTCACTAGCCACGTGGATGATGATCAAGAGGAGCTCTGGTCCCTGCATGTGATATCATGCAGGCATAATAGTTTGAGGAAAGGAGTATGGACCCTTGAAGATAGTCCATGCCGACATCCAATCCATCGGTGCTAAGCCTAATCCCGCGGAATACTTGAAATAATCATAATTTTAATAACTTATAAGAAATGTAGAAACATTACATGAGTAGCTCTTAAACATCTTTGACCTCTAATGGTGAGCGTAACTTTAAAATATGACAATAGATCACAATCATACATAAACTCTTGCATTAACATGAATGACTCATAAGAGGTAAAATCTTGAAAATAGGGCTTAACTTTATACATGCATAATCATAGATAATTTCATGAATTCATAACATATTTGATAGCCCATATCCATCATGAAGTCACTTGACTTATAAAACATGTAAATAACTTGAGAATTCTTAACTTGACATTTTATCAAACACTTGGTGGGCATATATGAGTATATGTTCAAATCATGCAAAATGCAAGAGTATAGATTATGAGATAGTGAAATCAATGCATCTTAAAGTCATGTAAATCAGCCCACCAATATCATGATAAAACCCTATCATGGGTAACTTGTAAATCATATCAAAATTTCACATTTTCATGTATAGTCTCAATAGACATAGATCAATTTATAGTATAGACTTAAAATAGATATTCATGCATAATCAACAATATTTGACAAAACCCCAATATATTTTATGTTCATATTTCATAATAAAAGATACTCATAAGTAATACAACTCAAAGACATGTAATTTTCATAAAGTACGAACATTGGGCTCCATAGGTGAAAGGACCCAATGGATGAAACTTACATACCTTAAACTTGGGTTTTCTTGAGTTGAGCTTGAAGAGAACTTGGAGCTTGAAGAGAATCCTTGAGTTCCAAAGTTAGGCTTGAAATCCTTAGAATGAGATATTTACTTAAGTGTTGGAGAGGATTTTGAGAGGGTCTTGAGTAATATAAAGTTGAAAAATGGCTAAACATAGGTGTTTTCAAGCATAACTGGGCATGGGGCTATGACCCTAATGTCCTTGGGCTAAAATAGAAAATTAAGGAAAAATCAACAATGGTTCGCAACATGGACCCAACGCGAAGGCAAAAGTTGTACTGCTTCGCGCCTAGTTCGCATCGCGACCTTGTCGCGGATGCACACTGGATAAGAAAATTTTGTGAAGATTATTTTTCACTATGGATCCTCTAAAATCGGGGTTATACCCATTTCCCACTAAATTTTTCCCCTTGATAAATAATATAAAGTCAAATTTTTGATATCACGCATGAATTTTGAGATATATGGAAATTATGATTATGGGCATTTTTGAAGCACATATTTGGGGCATTTCAGCTGTAAGCACCACTTCCTTGGTTGACATGTTTGTAACTGTACATTTGTTTGATAGAAACCTGACTTCATTTCCTTTGTCACAGATTTGAGATACACTAAGAAGACTATAGTTTAAACCTTCAACAAAATACACATCTTCTATAGGTTTCTCAAAACATTTGCTAATCTTTCCTATGCCCATAATGTATTCCTTTTGTCCATCACTAAAGAAAACACTGCCTCCTTCAAACTCTTTCAATGTGAGGAAGTTTTTAGTCCTTCCAGTCATATGCTTTGAGCATCCACTGTCCATGTACTAGCATTGACTGCTTCCTCTTGACTTGTCTTGTAAGTGATCACAAGTTAATTTTGGGAACCTATTTTAATCTGAGATCTTAATATACAGATAAAGGCTTGATAACAAATTTTCTGGTCCAGAGAGGCAGAGGTCTGGTCTTTGATTTTGGCTTAGGACCTGGCCTATCCTTCACAACTTTCTTTTCTGAGTTTACAGACTTCTGTTTGTTCAAGGTTCTCTTCAAAACTTCATAGTTGTTTCTAAGATGACCATTCCTCCCACAGTGTACACACAATAGATTATCAGCTATAGATATATATTTACTATTTAGATTATAGGTTGTCATAGCTTAGTCCTCTTTTCTCAGAACTCCAGCTACAAGACAAATCACCCAGAAGTTTAGAAGATGTGATCCACTTCATTGACTTATTCAAGTCTTCTTTAACTTTCATCAGGTCCTTTTCCATCACAGTATTCTTACTAATGCTAAATTTAACTTTAATTCAGCCTCCTTCAGCTTGTCTTCCAAGGCTTGCTCATTTTCAGTTATTTTCCTTTTTATTTGACATCAGACTAACTATTACATTTCGTCTGGTTTAACAGTTTATTTTTTTCAGTCTCAAGGGCTACTACCTTGACTTCAAGATCCGACACTTGGGTGGTTAAGATTATTTTTTCATCTTGAGATACATCTACACTATTATTCAATAGATTCTTCTTAGTAGTTAATTCATAAATAAAGTTTATGAGCACACATGCTAATTTCTTTAGCGGTCTAGTAGAGTAAAGATCTAGATTATCTTTCAGGTCTAGCAAGGTTACTTCTTCATCATCCTCTTCTTCATCATCAGACTAGGTCATAAGGCAAATAGTCCATCATAGACTTCATCATCATCTGTTACAACTAACATGGATAAATCTTCAGGTTGATTTTCATCTTTAGATCTGCTCGAGAAATTTCCCCAAACTCCTATTGCCTTTATCATGATCTTATCAGTAGCAACCTTTTTCTTGTACTTGTCCGAGACCTGGTCCTTCCTTCTTGCTTTGCCAAATCTTTGACCATCCTTATGTTCACCTTTACCATGAGGACACTCTCTGATAAAGTGTCCTGGTTTACTACACCCATAATATAAATCAGTATTTCCATGAGGCCTACCAATATTTACTTTCTTTGCCATGTCATGACTTTTCCTGACAAACTTTTTGAACCTTTTTGTGAGATATGTCATATCAACACCATCTATCTCCTCATCACTTTGAACAGTCTTCAGAGCTAAACTCTTTTCCTTCTCTCTTGGTAGTATCATGTTTTTTGTTCAACTCATGAGTATAAAGTATGCCAATGAGAACATCCATTTTCAGTGTCTTCAAATCTTTAGACTCAGTAATTGCATCAACTTTGCTCCCCTAAGACTTGAGAGGCACCCTCAGGATCTTTCTAACTTGCTTGCTCTGGCTAATGGGTTCTCCCAAGCATTTGAGTTTGTTAGTTATTGCTGAGAACCTGGTCTCCATTTCTTATATAGTTTCACCTTCATGCATGATAAAGTCCTCATATTGAGAGGTCAACATGTCGACCTTGGACTCTATCACTTGCTCTGTTCCTTCATGGGCATTTTTCAAATAATCCCAGATCTCTTTAGCATATTCACAAGAAGAAATCCGATTGTATTCCTCAACTCCTGTTTCGCAAATAATCAGTTTCTTAGCCTTATAGTTCTTCTCTATCTTCTTCCTGTCCAACTCAGTGTATTATTGTCTAGTCTTGGAAACAGACTTGGTTGTTTCGCCTTCTTTTACTTTAGTCATTAGGATGTATAGTCCAGCTAAGACAATGTTCCATCGTTCATTGTCCTCACCTATCAAAAAGTCGTACATACGAACTTTCCACAAACCATAATACTTTCCATTAAATCTTAGTGGTCTTGTGGATGATTGTCCTTCTTAAGTTCAAAGGAGCAACCATATTCACAGAAAATCTCAAGGTGTGAACCAGATAGAGATCCTTGCTCTGATACCACTTATTGAGTTAACGTGCTCCTATCCTAGTGAAGAATCAGGTCCCTTGAAGTACAATAATCTAAAACTGTAAGAAAGTAAAAGACAAAAGATAAATGTACACAGATTTTTATGTGGAAAAACTCCTTTCTCAAGAGAGGAAAAACCATGGCCTGTTACTACAGTATTTACCCAACCAAATCCACTAAAGAGCAAAGTAAAGAAATACAACACACTCACTATTTCTCTACTTTCCCTTACAACACAGGTTGTACAAAAGGCACAAGCAAAGAGCATCCTACACAACCTGGTCTAGTCTATACTCACACCCCTTATGTAGATAGACTACAATACAACCAAGCCTTTAGACTTCTACGCTGTTTACAAGGTATATATAGTTCACAACTAACACAAAGTACCACTGATCACTTACCCTTATATCTTAGGTGTGATCTTACACATTGGAACATAACACAACACTAGCAAACTGAAGAACTATAGAAATCTTCTATCTGGTCCCTTGTTTGAAGCAGTTGTATCTTCTTGCACAAGAAGCCAAGGAGGAGCTTTTCAACAGAGGAATATTCAATCTTTGTAATCTTAAAAACATGTATTTCTTCCTTGGACAAACTCTTTATATACTGTTGTTGGTACACAGTATGAACCATTGGTCCTTTAGTACAATGTTGATAGACATCTGACCAACCACAACAACTTTACAGGTTGTTTTCCATAACTCGTTTCAGTAGAATAGCCAAATGGTCTACCTGGTCCTTGACTTAGTTTATTAATCATCAAAAGATTAGGATACACTGTAGTTCATATACTTAACAGATACAAAATAATGCAATCTATCTATGATAACTTTGGAGAAATACTTTGTCTAATTCATCTGGAAAAGGCCACATAAGGCAGTTGTCTAATTTTCTTTGGCCACATATTGCAACTGTTTCACACCTTGGATATGGTTGCGCCCTTCAGGGTAAGTCGGGCTCATGCGATGGAGGCATCGATGATGAATGCAAAATGGGAGCCTTGGAGTAATTGGTTAAGTTGCAGCCATGTGACCAGGAGGTCACGGGATCGAGCCTTGAAAATAGCCTTTGGCATAAATGCAAGGTAAGACTGCGTATAATAGACCCTTATGGTCAGGCCCTTTCCCGGACCCTGTGCATAGCTGGAGCTTTAGTACGCCGGGCTTGCCCATGATATGTAAGTAAAATGTTATTTAATTTTTATATTAGGTTATTGTTATAAGAAAATTACTTCCTTTTTTTTCTTGCCTTTTGCCTCCCTCTTAGAAGAGTATTATTAGGAATGACAATGAGGTGGGGCAGGTTTATCTTTTGCGGGGGTGGAAGGGGGTTGAAGCAATTTTTAGCAAATTTTGTGCGGGGCAGGGTGGATTGCAGATTTCATAAATCAGTTCCTTAATAAATCACTCTTACTAATTTTTAGTTTCCAATCCTCCTCCTGTGTTACTTCTGTTCCAATACTACTATGCGGTAGTTTCCCATTTCTATAAAATGCCCTAGTTAATAAAAAAACAAAGCAAAAAAAGAAAATCTTATTCTACTTTGTGAAAAAAAATTTAGTCCTTTGTTTTATTTTTGAAAAATCCAGAGAGAACCAATGAGAGACGTTCATAATAAAGTGAAGATTTCATGAGACTCTACTTGTAAAATTAGGTCTTGGGCCTAACTAACACCCCAAAAGCTAGCTCAAAGCGAGTAGGATTGCACAAGCATTATAAGGAGTCCACCTGTTCATTAACCACCAAAGTCCACCTATTCATCAACCACCAATGTGGGACTTTTATTGTTTTTCAACACACCACTACACGCCTAGTGCTTAGCATCTGGTGCATGGACAATTTCAATTTTGGAGGCTAAATATTGAGTGGGATGGATACGCTCTAATATCATATAATAGATAACTTAAGGCTCGAGAGCCAATGTACAGCCTCAACTATCTTTTATAGTATGATTATACAGATATGTGATATAACACAATTCATAAGACTCCTACAAGTACTAGACTAGAAATATTGGACTAGGAGTCCTAATACTGTCATTGTCGTGGGTCCTTCACTTTCATTAAATAGATGTGAATTGCCATAGTAATAGAACTTTTTCAAACATTTACAACTAACAACTAAACTTGAGCAGGATTGAATAAAATATGTAATAATATTTTTGTTTGGATATTTCACATTCAAATGATCAAGTTATTAATTTTTTTTGTTTTCAATGAAAAATTATAAGAATAACAATAGGCTCTATCACTAACATAAATTCATCAATTAGCTAACATAAGTATGTTATTTTACCTTATCTTTTAGTAAGTTACTGTGTCATTCTTGCTAAAATTTGGATTTCAAATTAGACTCCTCACAGATTATTAGGGATTTACGAAATCGAAAAATAATAATTATTGTTATATCTAACTTGTTAATTTAACAAAATAACAAAATAAGAAAATAATTTTAAACCTATTGTTGGGTGGGGTAGGTCTTTATGGGGCATATTGAGTATTTTGAGTCTTAAATCTTCATTTGACAAATGATTTGATAACTTGAGGAGAAGATTTTACACTTGATTTTACTTAAATGAGTTGGATTGGTTATGAATATCATGATTTAATATAAGTAGATCTTTTAGGGCTATTAGGCCATAAAATTTATTTTTGACATATTTAAATATTTTGGGAGTTACTTGTGCATGCTAAGACTTAATAAATTTAGATTGTCACCATAAAACTATATGTGTTGTTGTATGCATAGACTCTACCTAATGGTAAAGGGTTATGGCAGAGTGCCCTCATGAGAGAGTACTCATGTAGTGCTATAATGACATGGTTGAGTCGATTTGTGTAGGACTACATTGAGATAACTTGAGCTATGATACTTGTCGCTATGTTGATCACTTATGTGACAATAGATCTACCAGTGTTAATATAATACTCCTAGTACAAGTATAAAAGAATTGAATACTTTTTGGCTCAAGGAGCCTAAAATGATTCTTATGATTCAATTCAATTAAAATGGGATTTAGTGATTTTCTTTAAGTTACTTTGTTAATGGAATGAAATGTTTGTAAGTTTGATCTGAAATAAGTTTACACTTGATTCTACATCTCAAATGTAAAATAAATTTATGTGATATGATATTAATGTATTTTGTTTTATGTCAAGTAATACTTGCATTGAGTTTCTAATAAAAAAATATTGACTCTTCTTTGAGGTATTCATTTTCGTTTGGCTCTTAAAATCATATCCACCCTTTCTTTGTGGGTTAAACCTCTGTTTTAGTCAGTTTTGATTGGTTCCACCTCTTTATAATGTAATGACACTACTAATTATCCCAACTTTTAGTGAAAGAGAGTTGATGATATTATTAGGTACTGTGACAATATACTTATTGAGCATAATCTAATTTCAAGATGTTGCAGAACCAAATGATTTAATTGGTCTTGGTTTCATTGGTTCAGGCTTTACAATACGTCTTGATACTGGAACCTCTTCTACATATCTTATGGACCTATCCAATACAAAGCTTTAATCTTTTTTCCAATTTCTCTTTCAAAAGTTTGCATTATTTTACTATTCAACAGGTAAAACATATTTTAGAAGAGGATTGCCCATCAAAAGTCGATAATAGGGATCTCAACATCAGCTTCAGTTAAAGTAGAGATATTCAAGTAAAGTTATCATCTGAAAGATGACATTGTCTGAAGCAGTTAAAAGAGAGGCTTTCTTACCAACCTATGGCTAAATAAAAGTGCCCAACCCTAGGTATTCTAAGTTTTATATGATAGGTATCTTTATATGCATAGTTTCTACATACATTATTGTATATCCCATCTAATGTTGTTATTGGTATTTTAATTTACACAGGAAATGACTTGTGGTTGGTGGTGAAGAAAGTAAAAAATCAAGATATCAGGAGCATAGAGAAAAGAGCGCGCTTGCGGCAGTTGAGCCTTGTCACTCTGAAGTGTGATATTTTTGGACTATCTCCTACTTTTATAGCTTTTTTAATTTGTCTAAATTTACTTGGTTGTAATTCCTTATTTCATCTATTGCCATAAAATCCCTATACCTCATCAGATCTGGACCATAATTATGATGATAACAAACTCTAATGCTTCAAATCATTCCCATTGAAGAAGAAGCAGATGCTCAAGTTTCATTTCACTTAATACCAAAGTCATCAGCAGAAAATTTGATTCTTTAGCATATATTGTTTGGTTCTTTAGATTTGTTGCTGATAGTTTGGGATGATGTTTAGTGAAATGAAACTTCTACATTTGCTTCATCTTCAATAGGAATGATTTGAATCACTGGAGTGTGGATTGTGGTTATCATCATAATTCTGACCTGGATTCGACGAGGTATAAGGGGTTGCACGACAATAAGAGAAACTACACCCAAGTAGTAAATTGAGACAAAAAAGCTATAAACTTAAGATATAGTTCAAAAGTTACATACTTAAGAGGAATTACAAACCGATAAGGATAAACCACCTCAAGCACTCTCTTTTCCCTACGCTGATGATCCCCTACCTCTTTACTTTCTTCACCAGCAACCACACGCCAATTCTCATTCAAATTAAACTACCAATATCAATATTAAATGGGTTATTATAACAATGTGCATAGAAATTATACATATAAAGGCACCTCCTATCATATCTAAAACTTAGATTACCTTGGGAGGGCATTCCCATTTAGCCAAAGATTTGTAAGAAAGCCTCCCTTGTAACTGAAGATGATCTTGAGATAGCCTACAAACTTTCGATGGACAATCCTCTTCACGAAAATGTTCAACCTGTTGAACGGTAAAATATGCAAACTCGTCAATAAGAAATTGGAAAAAACTAGAGCATATCAATTTTCTTTATAAGTAAAACCGAAAGCTTGTCAAGTTGAAATATCCTTCTATACTACACACTTGGAATATCTCCTTGGAATTTTTTTTTGCAGTAACACAACAAAATACTTGTTCATGTCTGCTCTACCTTCAAAAAGGGGTCACTTAACAACTCAACCACTTGGGTGCCTCTTGCGAAGAGGCACCAGATCTGGGAGCTCATTTTCTCTCCAAAGGGAGAAAGGTGGCTAAATCATCCATATTTGTTTCTTTACTAGGTATGTTGTTGACACCCCCAAACAACATAAGACCAAGAACAAAATTGATAAAAGTTCTTGTCAAAAAACTATCTTGTGGGTTGGCAAATAATGTGATTCTAAGTGGGGCTTTTTTTAATGAATATTTCATATGATCTATATCAAGCTGCATATTTCTTTTAACCTTTTATGTCCCACTCTAAAGAATCTCTTTGGATGAAATGGCACAAACACATCAATTTCCTCTCTCAGTTTTATCTCATTTCCTATTGTACATCCACACAGATACCTTATTACCAGAATAAAAAGAAATACAAGTGTGATGACAAAGATAGAAAATCAAGGATTGGTGAAGGAAAATAGAAATTGTAAAGTGAGATTTATAAGTTCAGAAATAAAATTTGTTCAAACAGGTTGAACATATAAATGGTCAAGAAGTAACTGATGATGTAATGGTAAGGTCTGCATACATTTTACTCTCTCTAGATCCTACTTGTGGGATTCCACTGAGTATGTTGTTGTTATTGTTGTTGTTTTCTATTTAAATAAATTGGATAGGTGTACCGAATCGGGAATTGTACGATTTTATTGGAGCTTGGAATTTTGTTTTTTGGAAGTTTTTGTACCAAGTGGCACTCCAAGGAGGACCCCATGACCCATGTGAGGTCACACAGACCGTGTAGGGTCTTGTGGAGTAGCCCTTGGCCCTTGAACGTTGTTTGGTTCCAAATTGTGGGGATTAAAAACTAAGGCACATCACACTTGACCCCTCATGATCTGTGTGACACTCCATGGACTGTGGTATAGGCCCTGTGATGGCCTTGGTGTGAATTCCCAACATTTTGAGACTAAGTGAGGTCACACGGCCCCTCACACAGCTCGTGTGATACCCCACGGTCGTGAAAGTGCCCCTATAGCCTCCGAGATGGAAATTATTCTAAGTGTTGCTTCACTCTTGGCGTGAAAGATTTTATCTTGGTTAAGGTTGGTGCCACGGGTAGTGGTACGGACAGTCTGACGCCACACGACCCCGTGTGGCCCTTCTGTGCAGCTCACTTTTGGCTAAAAAATTTTCTAAGTATGGAATCTCCAAGCTTAAGCTAGGTTCACTCTCAGGACTTCTATTCAAGCTTATTTATTTTGTTTAAGGCCATTATGGGTCTCCTACATCAAGCCAAGTTCAAAGGAATTCCATTGGCTAAGTTTCTCACAAGTACTGATAGAAGGGTCAAATTTAAAGGGTCATATCTCTTAGTACAAAAGGAACTAGGTGACCCATGACCTATCAAATTAAATCTCTTTTTGAATTACCTTTCCAATGCACTTGGTTTTACCTCATTTAGAGTTCGGATGAAGAAGTTATGCCCGTTTTCATAGAACTCGTCTATGCAGGGATATATGCGGGTTTTTCTAAATTCCATTTCATTAATGTTGTTTTCATAAATTTGGTTATTTCTATTGGTCTTTCGGGATTTCTATTCTATCTAATGACCTTCTAAAGACCTAAACCCTATTCCAAACATTCAAACTCACTCTTTACATTTTAAACTCTCTCAAAATTACTCTCAAGAACTCTTGAAGATTTTCAACTTGGGGATCAAGGCAAATTCAAGTCTTCTTCAAACTTCTCTTAGAACTTCTTGAATTGGGTCTAGGCAATCAAGGAGACCCTAAATTATTTTCAAAAAATCTACATGAATTTAGCTCACTTTAAATTGGGGTTTTAAATATTATGATTCCTTAAATTCAAGTAATGTATGAGTTATGTTTATCTACTTATTTTAAGATGATTTAAGCTTTGAAATATTGAAATACATTGTTATTATGAATATTTGAATATGCATGGTCCCTTAAATGTTTGAATCTAACCATGGGTGATTTATACTATGTTTTAAATATAGATTTAGTTATGGATTTACTTCAATTTCATATTATATTATTGATTTTAGATTGAATCTAATTTATCCATGCTTTCCTCACATCATTCATGACATTTGCATTCATGCCAATGGATTATTATAGAAATTATGAAGTGGGTTAAGACCAATTATGTTTTATGATATGATTTTGATAAGATATTAGTTATGACAAGAATTTGATCATATGCATGTCTATGGTTATGGCTCTTTGAGTATTATGGGTGCTTGCACCATTATATATGTATGAATGAGCTAGTCCTAAGCATGAGTATTATGACTATGAGCTATAATTTAGCATTTGAGCCTAAGTATGAATTATTATGAAAGTGGTTTTAAGCCCAAGAATGCTTGAAATCAATTTGAAAGCCTATGCCTCTTTTACAAGCACGTATATAAGTATTCTTGTAGGATGTTTGACTTAGCACTGATGGTTTGGAGGTCCTCTCCCTTTTCTCGAACTATGTGCCAACATAGGAATCGTAGTCATTTATGAAATGACTGGGTCGTAAGAGATGGTTATTCATTTATGTAATGATATGATATGATAAGCTTTATAAGAAAATCCTTCCAAAATGATGGAGTCGTAAGGAAGGTGGCCACCATATACGAAATGACCGAGTCATAAGATATGGTGTAGATTACCTGTGGCAAGTAATCTTCTCTAACCGATGGGAGGTCAACATCGGGCAAATTCATGTAATAGCTCACATGGGTTTATAATATCGGTTATGGCCATATCCGCACTATATATATGAGCATCATTTGTATTTCATGCATCATGAATTTCATAGCATTTTATTATATTATATTCCTTACTATAAATCTCTTTCTATATTATGTGTCCTTGCCATCTAACATTGATATGCAAGTTTTGGTAAGTTACATGCATTGCACCCTGCATACTTAGTACATTCAAACATACTAACGCATACTTTTGCCTACATGATCTCACCATGTAGGTATCGGAGATTACTTTCATCCACCGTTCGACGACTAGATCGGATTTTGAGACATTTATTGTGGTGAGTCCTATCTTCCAAGGACAAGCCACTGTTCCTCTATCTTATGTTGCTTTTGCTTATATTATCTATACTTTGAGGGTTAGCCAGGGACATGTCTTGGCTCCCGTCCCATCTTATGACTAGAGGCATTATTCGACATCTTGTAGACTCTTGTCGGATCTATGTGTTATGTGTTGTATTTGGAGCTTACAGTTATGGATATCTTTTGGATATGGCTATTATGGATTGTTATGAGGATTATGATATTTATGGATGTTTGATGTAGAAATGTGGAAGATCCTAAGTCCTAAATTGCCTTATAGAGTGGATCATACTTACCCGTCCCTTAGTCTTTATGTGCTATGTGTTATGTGAATCCATGTTAACCTCTTTCCCTATGATAATCCCATAGCGTGACTCCTACTTTCCCGTGCCTTGGAATTATGTATTTACTTTTTGGAATACACTTCCAAACCGATGATGTAAATTTGGATACTTTGAGGCTTGTTTGGGGACTCTCGGGTTCCCATTAGCCATGTCACTCCTAAAACCTAGGTCCAGATCGTGACAATTGGTTACCAATATCATGATTTAATATAAATAGATCTTCTGAGGCTACTAGGCCATAAATTTATTTTTGACATATTCAAATATTTTGGGAGTTACTTGTATTCACCGAGATTGGCTTCGACTAAATTTTGATTGTTAAGGTAAATGGCTATGGCAGTGTGTGTCATGAGAGACTACTAGTACCATTCTATAATAGCTAGTTGAGTTGATTCATAAGGCATCACTACGATGAGATGACATGACCAAGTAGGTGATATGATACTTGCCACTGTTGATCACCTTGGATCTTCTGTCAAAGTTGGTATAATACTCCCAATTATAAAGATTTAAAAACATTTAGGCCTAAGGAGTTGAAAGTGATTCCTACAATTCAATTCAATTGAAACTGGAATTTAATGATTTTATTTTATTTTGTGAGTGGTGAAGTATATGCAGTTGAATTGAAATAAATCTATGCTTGATCCTTTATCTCAAATATAAAATAAATTGTGATTTGATATTTAATAAATTTTGTTCCAAGTCAACTAACACTTGCATTTATTTCCTGATAAAGTCTTTGACTCTTCATTATGGAATTCATTTTAATTTTGGCTCTTGGAATCACATCCACCACTCTCTCTATTGGTTAAGCCTTCTTTTCAGTCAATTTTGATTGGTTCCACCTCTTTGCAAGGTGATGACACCAGTAGTTGTCCCAACTTTTAGCGAAAGAGAGTCAATAATACTCATTGAGTATTGTGACGATGTACTCAACCCTCTTTAGAGCCCTTCTACGTTCCATATATAAGGATGAGGCGTGGCACATGATGAGTGGATAAGGCTAAGGTTACTATCTTCTTGAGGTATATGTTGAGGCACCACTTTTATTCTTTCTTAGCTAGTACTCCTTCTGTCCCATTTTATGCGGCACCCTTGCCCTTTTAGTGCGTCCCAAAAAAAATGTCACCTTACTTTAATTAGAAATAATTTAACTTTAAAATTTCTCTTTTATGAATCTCAGCCATACAAATATCTAAGGATGATTTTAGACCATAAATTTTAAAAGTCTTTTTTCTAAACACTGTCAAGTCGAAGGGTGCCACATAACATGTAATGGAGGGAGTATGTTCTTTTTTTCTCCTTACTAAAAAATTGTCGAAAAAGTTTAATTCGATTCCATCATATAGAGGCTCCTTAGATAGTTGTGTTGGGTCATACTAATGGGAGAGTAAATGACATACATGGAGATACACATTTATTTTTCTTATGAAATGATTCGTGCATGTATAGTCTGAAAGTTGAGAACATTGCATGCTTGATTTGAGAATGTATACAATCTTCACATGGCTTTTTTGGTTGGTTCAAATGCGGTTAGAGTGCATCATTTGGGTTTGGTTCGCTCATGTAAGTTACTGTTTTGAGTGTCAGTCACATGGATTTAGGGCGTGACAGGCACCTTTCTGTTAGGTTCAATGTATAATAGGTGAATGAATAATGGTACATTGTATAAATATTGATGTATTGAAAATTATGAAATTTTCAATTATGAACGAATTCATTTAATTCATGAACATTCATGCAACCTTTTGTATTTCAGTGCAACCTTTCGTCTATTATACATAAATCATTATACCACCCTATTGGCTATCAATATCTGAATCCCTCTCAGATATTGATACAACTTAATAACTTAAGAACTTGAGAACTTGAGAAAAAAACAAAGGAAGTTTTGGTAGAAAGGTTTAAGACAAGTTTCAAGAAGAAAAAGTGTTGTTTCAAAAAATTCAAGTGTGAATACAAGCCATTGAGTGGTTCGCTGGATAATAAATTTGAGGTACCGCTATTTGTTTATCGTGAGTCATTTTATCCTAGGAGAATATATTCCATAACCTCGGGTACTTGAGGGGAATAATTTCCTTAAGGAAATTCTGTGAATTCAGAGGACTTGATTCTTTTCTCCTTTCATCTAGTCTAATGTTCTTGAAATTGATTTAACTTCATATTAAACATTACATTAATTATATGAAATTTGTATGAAGTTATTTCATTGAAAAAATTAAAGTTTGTACTACACAATTTCCATTATTACTTGTAGGAACAACAATCTTAAGGAAATTAGTTTATCTTATTGTGTAGTTATAATTAGTTTCTAGAGATTAAAACTTTTGTGGGTTTATGCTCTGTTTGAACTCGATATTGACTCAAAAAACTTGAAAAGTTTATCAAAACATCAAAGTTTATTCAGTTAACAGTTGAGAGTTATAAACTTACTTGTCTTTTTCTAACAGCAAGATAAAAATGATAAAGAAGTGATAAGGGTGGAGAATATGAATCTCCATTTGCAGAAATATGTTTGAAAAATGAAATTATCCATCAACATACTCAATAGAGTACCCTATAGAAAGACGCAATCAATTCCATATGAAAAATAAAAAGAAAAGAAACTCAACTTGAAATAGTTCAAAGTGTGAGGGTGTCTAGCAAAAGTTCAACTTCCTAAGACTGTGGACCGTGTGTTTATTAGATATGCTGGAAATAATAAAACATGTCAATTTTTGGTTCATAAATCTGAATATCCAGATATTCATGAAAATATGATAATTGAATCAGATAATGCTAAATTCTTTGAACACATTTATCCGTATAAAGCTAGATCTGAAGAGTCTAGTAGAGGTTCTAAATGACCTCAAGTTGAACCAAAGAGAAATATACAAAATGAAAATAATCCACGGCATAGTAAGCGTCAAAGGACTGCTACTTTCTTCAGATAAGATTTTGTTACATTTCTCATTGATAATGAGCCTTAAAACTTCCAAAAAGCAATGTCCTCTGTGGATTCACCTTTTTTTGGAAAGAAGATGTTAATAGTAAGATTGAATCAATCTTGAATAACCATACTTGGGATTTGGTTGATCTTCCTCCTGGAAATAAGCCTTTAGGATCAAAATGGATCTTTAAAAGGAAAATGAAGACAAATGGTATTATTGACAAGTACAAGGCAAGACTTGTAGTCAAAAGCTTCAAACAAAAGGAAGACCTTGATTACTTTGCTACATACTCACCAGTGACAAAGATTATATCTATTCGGATGTTGGTAGTACTAGCAGTAGTATATGATTGTCACGACCCAACCCCGTGGGCCTTGACTAGTGCTCGATTGGAGCACCCCAAACGACGCTACTAAGTCAAACTCAGAATATAGTCATTGTATCATTTACAAAAATTTTGGCAGAGTTTCCTCTGTTTTTCTAACTAACCACCTGCACACAGAAAACCCCAGCAATAGAAAAAAACATATTTACATAGGTTCAGGCCGACTAGGTCACCGCTGCGGTACAACTGCCCAACAAACATAACATTTATATGGTACAACCACCCAACAAACATAACAGCTATACATAGTATCCAGTCTGACAGCCAGTCTCACTTATTTAGCGCATATACATACTATACATACTTTCTAACCTGACCCATACTCACAGGATATCCACAGACCTCTAACACAAATAAACTGACTCTTATAATGGGACAGGACCCCCGTCGTACCCTCAAATAAATATAATATAAAGTAATAGGTTTCCTGTGTACCAAAGGTGGCTCCGGAGCAAAGGAGCTCTTCAAACTGCTAATAGGAGTCCTAGGCTGGTGGCCCACTTCTCTAATCGTTGGTACCTGCGAGCATGAAATGCAGCCCCCGAAGAACAGGGGTCAGTACGAAAGATGTACCGAATATGTAAAGCAACATGTACCAAGTGTATATTTATCAGGACAAGTATAAAAGCAAGATACAGTGGTGACTTGTCTACGCAAAATATCAACAACCTTACGGTAAGTACATATTCAAAATAATGACATATTTACTTTTGAAAAATGCAAATCAGGATAATAACTCACCACGGGGGTATGGGATAGCAACTTTCAATAGTTCATAGCAGGGGTTTCCACCATAACACACGATTTCTTTTCTAGACCTCTACATATTTATAAATTGAATATCAAGAATATACTTTTGTTGCGCAAATTATCAAACCGAGGCAAAATATACAATAATCGAATGCATATGTAACATCCCACATTTTATAATACTAGTACTATGTAAATGAAATATGATATGGCTAAATTTACTTAGTTTGAATTTTCTAGCTAAACGAAGAAGAGGCCGACAAACTTGGTAGAATGAGTCAAGATATGGTCAAAATACTACAGTAAACTTGTTCAAAGATGCCTTAAACAAAAGAGTTAAAGCAGCCAAGTCATTTTACACTTTGGAGAAAAAATTCAGCTTTCACAAATTCTCTCATCTTCTCTCTACTTCACCTCATATG
>DF358206.1:10267-49281 GCA_000787875.1 Solanum virginianum
AGGGTGGACGTGGAGGGCGGTGTGGTGTAAAAAATTGAATTTTCAAAATTGAAATTTTAAAAAAATAAATAAAAAATTTTGGCAGAGGGTTGGGTGGGGGGGCTGCCGGGTTGGGGGGCTGGTCTGGGGTAAATTTTTTTTTAAAAATTAATTTTGAATTTTCGTAAAAGTATTTTTGGATAAAAATCAGAGAAGGGGATCGTAATATGAATGGGATAAAAAAATTAATTTGAAATTGGATACGAGTTTTAGAAAATGTTTTTCTTAACTCTTGGAAGGAAG
This sequence comes from Solanum virginianum, assembly GCA_000787875.1. NCBI lineage: Eukaryota > Viridiplantae > Streptophyta > Magnoliopsida > Solanales > Solanaceae > Solanum > Solanum virginianum. Next base: position 10,550 of record DF358206.1, read on the forward strand.
ACATTTTCCTTAAATTTGAGGAAAATAAGTGGATTTGAAAAATATTTTTCAAAACATTTAAGCCAACCAAATATAAAAAAATAAAAAAACATTTTCCTCAAAATATTTTCCTCCACAATATTTTCCTCCATACCAAACACACCCTACAAGGGTAATTTTATGGATAAGCACTCAACAGTTATTTATTGCAATAGAAATTATTTGACTTTAAAAAAATTCATTTAATTTTATCCATCTATTTGATCAAACTTTTAAAATTAATTTTTTTAATAAAAAGTATTTTTTTGGTGAGAAACAATTTATAACAAATAAATCTAAAAAATATTTTTAAAATGTAATTACTATTTAATCAAACTTTTAAAAATTCTTCTAAACGTAATTTTTTCAAAAGTATTTTTGGAGAAAAATATATCTTTTAGCTTTTGAAAAACAACTTCTTACTCTCCAAAACATTTTCTTTTTTAAAAAAAATAAGCACTTTTTGACAAAGATAAGCATTTATGACCTCTCAAAAATCTGGCTAAACAAACTATAAGTATCAAAAATTTACAAACTTTAAAAAAAAAAACTCAACTTTTATTACTAACTATAGTCTAGTGATATGTTTTGTTGATTTGTATTTTGTAGTGTTTTAAATAAAATCATTTAGTTTGGTATGATTATATGATATACGAATTTACTGGCCTGATTTATCCATACATAATTGCATTATATAGAGCCTTTTTTAAAATTATTATTTTTAGTTTTTTTTTAATTCCTCTTTAAAAAAATTTATCTTTTTGCTCCCTTGCCGATTATAACTCACAATCTCATGATTGGACAAAGAAGGTGCTTACTATCTGGATAAACCCTCTTGTCACATTATATAGATCCCATTGAATGAAAAAACAATTTATATGTATAAGGAGCCTTTTATTTATCAAAGTTCAAATTCAATGCCGAATGAAGAAATTTCATTCATTTCATCATAAATGCTTGACCATGGTGATTTTCTTTTATTATGAAATTGCCATTACCAAAAGTTTAGTGCCCTAGTATTATCTGTCTGGCTTAATTCGTGTTTTAGAATTCATTTGGATTGACTTTTAACTTGTAACTCATAAGTCATAAGTTAGGATACTTTTAAATTAAGTGCTTATAAATATTTTTTAATTTTACCCAAACACTTCAAAGTTAATTGCTTAAAAGCTATTTTAACTTTAAAATATCTAAAATAAGTCAATCTAAATAGACATTTACTCAATTTTTCAATGCAAATACAGGTGAAAGAGAGGCAAAGTCCTAACCTAAATCATTGTGGTAGAAAGTTAACTAGAAATATTTCCTGTGTGTTGATTTTAAAATAAGTGTCACTATAGTTATATAATTTATCCTAAAATAAGTATAATTTATCCTAAAATAAGTGTTACTTTAACATTCAAAAGAAAAATAATACGTAATCATTTTCAATTATATTCTTATATTAAAAAACTACTTTTTCTTAGTACTACTCAATTTCAAGAAACATATAACAAATAAGAATACTTTAATAATTTATATCTTGTACTTTTTTTAATGAACGTGAAGTAAGTAAAACTGATACTTATTTCGAAACGAAGATACTTGTCCACTTACTTTTTAATTTACTCTTATCATTAATTATAGTTATTTTTTCATTTTATTTTTTAAGACATAATATTTATTATATTCAAATGATACTTTGATAAAATTACATCATCATTTACTACTTCTTAATTCCTGTGACAATTTAACAGGGGCAAAATAAAGTTAGACGCCAGGAATATATTAAAGTCAATATAGGTTTGCTAATTTCATTAAATTGAGCATTGAATATGAGAAAGAGATGATGCAAGAAACAAGCTCAGATAAACAGATGGACAACATTCCCTGTTTAAAATACATTGCAGTAGATATAGTGGTATGGAAAAAAACAATTATTTTTAAGGATACGTTTGGCTATACAAATTATTTATTTATTTTTGTATTTATTTAAAAAATTAATATTTAATTATGAAAATTTCAAAACTGCCTTGAAGTTATATTTTAAATTTTAAAAAACAACTTGTTATACATTCCAACTTGCTTTTTTACTTTTTAAAAATATATTTACATATAAATATTAGTAGGGTAGCAAGAGTAGTTGTGTTTTTTTGTTATGTGTTGTCATTGTCTGTCGTATATGTGTTAGTTATATCATATTTACATATTGTCATGTGTTTTTTATTATTATTCTCTCTTTCTGTTTCCTTTCTTTTCCGTTTCTTTTTGTCATATATAGTTTTTTTCTACTTATGAGTTTTGAGATGAGGGCTCCCAGGAAATAATTTCTCAACTTCTATGAGATAATGATAAAGTTTGCGAACATTTTACCCTCTCTAGACTCCACTTTTAAAATTTCACTAAATATATTATTATTATTGTTATCTATAAAAAAAATATAATCAAATAAGATTTCATTTCGAGAGACTCATGGCCAAATGCGTACTAGTTCAACTAACAGTCGGCCATTTATTAGCATGGGTCTACTTGCCTACCAAATCATACGACACTATCTTCATTTTTTCAAATAGATTCCAACATTTGACCAATCAACTTTACCCTTTTGTCTCTAAACCCTCTCTTTTCTTTCCTTTAATAAAATCTTTTATCAGTGTATCTATTTAAAAAAGAATGATTCAATTTAATTTGATATAACAATAACAACAATATACCCAGTGAAATTTCACAAGTGGAGTCTGGGGAGGGTAGAATGTACGCAGACCTTACCACTACCTCATAGAAGTACAGAGGTTGTTTCATAGGAACCCTCATCTCAAAACTCATAAGCAGAAAGGATTAGATATGACAAAAAAGAAAGGAAAGGGAACAGAAGGAGCGATTAATAATGAATAACACATGGCAGTATATAAATATGTAAAAAACTAACACATATATGACAGATAATGAGAACACATGATACAAAAAAAACATGTCCTCCACCTAACCCTACTATACCCCAAGGCCATGCATCCACCTAACCCTACCAATTAGCCTACTACTCTAATTCGTGACCTCCACTTCTTTCTATCTAGGGTCATGTTCTCAGTGAGATCAAGTTCCGTCATAGCATGTCTGATCACCTCCCCCTAGTACTTCTTCGGTCTACCTCTACCCCTTCGTGTAGCTCCTAAGACCAACCTCTCGCACCTCCTAAGAGGAGCATCGGTACTCCTTCTCTGCACATGTCCAAACCATCGCAGTCTCGCTTCCCTCATCTTATCAGCCACTGAAGCCACCTCTAGCATCTCTCGAATGGTCTCATTCCTAACCTTGTCACTCCTGGTGTGACCACACATTTTATCAATCAATACTATGTCATCTACAAATAGCATACACCATGGTACCTTCTCATGGATAGATCGCGTCAGCTCGTCCATCACCAAGGCAAACAAAAAAAGGCTCAACACAGATCCTTGATGGAGTCCCATCTCAACAGGAAAATACTCTGAGTCTCCTTCCACCGTTCTTACCCGAGTTTTGGCACCATCGTACAAATCCTTAATCGCCCTGATATATGTCATTGGGACACCTTTCATCTCTAGACACCTCCATAAGACATCCCTCAGGACTTTGTCATATGCTTTCTCGAGATCGATGAACACCATATGAAGGTCCTTCTTACTGTCCCTATATTTTTTTACTAACCTCCGAACAAGATGAATCACTTTAGTAGTCGACCGCCCTGGCATGAATCCAAATTGATTCTCCGAGATAGATTCTACTCTTCGCACCCTCATCTCCACTACTCTCTCCCAGGCCTTCATAGCGTAGCTTAACAATTTGATACCCTTATAATTGTTACAGTTTTGAATATCTCCCTTATTCTTGTACAGTGGAACCATTGTACTCCTCCTCCATTCATTAGGCATCTTGACATTCTTCATTATAGCATTGAACAGTCTAGTCAACCACTCTATGCCATCCTTGACGCGAACTTTTCTTTCCCTTACTTTAGTAAGCCTATACAATCTCTTGTCCCTACCTTTATCACTTAGCTCCTCATAAAGGTGCTCAAATACAATTTTAAACACGCAAAAATGAGTTACCACAAACTCACAGAAGTAATCTAACAAATGCGAAAAAAAATCCTCTGGACTTAAAAGTTGTCATACCAAAACTCTAACTACATTGTTGACTTCGTAATCGTCACTGCCATCTTTGCTTCTGACTTGACCGTCTTATAGATTACCTTATGCTTTCCCCAATCCTCTCTTCTTCCATGCTTATTCTCTCACTTTCTCGTCATTTTCATCTTCTTCTTCTCTACAAAGAAGAAGAAAACCCTAAAACCTAGCATCCAACCAGCCAAACGCCTTTTGCCCTGAAAGATAAGAAGATTTTTTATTTTGTCACTGTAAATTAAAGTTATATTAAATATATCAAAATACCTTTTAATTTTGTGACCTTAAACGTGCCACGCAAAAATTTAAAACTAAAATATTGCTAAAAAAGAAAAAAATATTTTTTTTGAAATATATTAAAATAAAAAGTAGGTCATTCTTTTTGAAACGAAGGGGAGTATAAGTTATTCTTTTGTTGGGGCTTTGGGGGGTGGGGGGGAGTGTGAGGGTTCAAAATTCTTATGTTTGCTCGGAGAAAATGACAAAACAAAATCTTCTATGCTTTATGTTGGGTGGATTTAAACAAAAATAAATAAATAAGATCCATCAAATTTCATAAACCACAATAAAAGTTAAAATAAATTTAAAAAAATATCAGAAGTTGGATCATACATTAGAAATAAGACCAAAAAAAAAAAGAACAAAACTGAATCATTTCTTTAAATATTTTTTCTTTGCTAGCTGTTTCCATTAAATCTAATAGGGAGAATTAGTTTAATCTTAATTTTTATAAACAAAAAAAATTACAATTGTTTAGGAATATATTTAATGGACTATTTTATACCTGTATCAAACATAAGGAAGTATTTTAATCACCAATTCTTTCGTTTACCTATAATAAAATGATGTGTCACTCTCAATAGATATTTTCATAGACATTGTAATATCTTCTTTGGATTTGCCTTTGTCCTGTATTTTTTTTTAAAAAAAGAATTCGTCTGAAAATATTTTTTTAGAAAAATATGTAAATTAATCTTTTATTTATTTTATCATATCAAATATAAAAAAATTAAAAGATATTTTTTAAAAATACTTTTTCTCCGTACCAAACACACATTTTAATGCTCTTGGTTCCCATCATTTCTCTTCTTTTGTCAATTTACTTGAGATACAAGTAAAATCATTTGGAAAATTAGGATTATCATATTTAAAAAGATATTGAATTTTTAAAATGCATATATTGTTATTTATTTTATTTTATTATTATATACATGAATACTATTTTTGGAATAAAAAATAAGATGTATATTGTTTATTTTTTCCCCATATTCAAAGGGAACATGTGTTCTTGCCCTCCCAGCATTTAATGTTCCGTGTTTTCGTAACTCTCCACATTTATTGCTTTTTATATATATATAAAAAATACTTGCATTTAATGCCCACATTTCCCTTTTTTTCTTTCCTCAATATTTATTTACTGTATTATTTTCATAGTTTATTTTTGCCAATTCACTATATTAAAAAAATATTTTTATGTTATTTGCTTTGTTTAATATATAGAAAGATAATTTATTTTTCATATTTTACTTTTCTGTTCATTTCAATTATTTCTTAATTCATTAAAATTATATATTTATTTATATAAATAATATAATAAAATATATAATTTCATTTATTATTTTTATTCATGGTTCACTGTAAACAAATAAAAATGGATCGATAAAATATTAATTTATAATTCATGTTCTAATTAATGTGACGTCTTCCTTCAGAATAAAAAAACTGTTAATTATACGGCCCCATGTATAATAAGCACAAAACTAATATTTAGTACTTCCTCACTTTATTTTTCCTTGTCATTATTTAACTTTACATATTTATTAAAAAAAAAAAGCATTAACATAGGTATTTTATCTTATCTCAGTTAATTGATGTTTAGTACTTTTTCCGTTCCTTTTTAATTATCATGTTATATTTTTGTAAAATTAAATTAGATTACATTAATTCGACATTTTAAAATAAAAATATCAAATATTTTAAAACTTTCAAAAAGTACTATAAGTTGCAATTTCTTTCCTATCAATATGATAAAAAAATATATTTTAAAATATTAGTCAAAGTTCGTATTATTTAATGCTTAAGAAGAATACTATGACAACTTAAAAAGAACAGAGAGAGTAAATTCATTTAATAGTAAAGGTAAAGTAGGTTCAAAATAGTTATCTCTTAATTTTTTAATCATGAATAATTAAAAGCAAATATTTATAGTGAATAAGTAAAAATAAAGAACGGATATATTATATATTTGCATAAAGTTACTTTTGCATTATATATGTGCAGAGTCGATTCAATTTGGTTTTGAAGTTTATCAGTTTGACTTATCGGTTACTAGTTTGTAGATATGCTAAACTGTTATAAAACCATTAAGATATTGGCTTATCAGTTATTGGTTTAATTGTTAAGATTTAACAAAAAAATTTCTTCATTGAAATACTTAAAAATAAGGTGACAAATCAAATGAACTATACACATGAGTTGGCAAATCACATTTTACTCAAAATCAAACACTATTACATTGTAGAATAACTAAGAAATTGAGATAGTAAAAAATAAAAGTATGAAACTATTAAGGATTTTATATATCAAGTAGTATAAATATAATTATTTAATTTATTATCGGGTTATCGGTTAACCTATTTAGACAAAAAACCTAAAATCGTTAATAAGAACCGATAACCCAATAACAAAAAAATTTTTTTAACCGTTACTAAAGCTACTAAATCAATAATTTGTTATCGATAAATCAACCACTTTTTTTTTATTCAATTTTGAACAGCTCTAATTAGCTTGGATTCAAACTTTTCAAGGTTTAGCATTAAGCTTATTATATTTTCTTAAAAAATATGTGTTTATATATGCTATTTATTGCATTAAAGATTGTATCCCCCTCTGATTACTTGAGAACTTATGTTATGAGCATTTATTATGTCCTCAAATATATTTTGGCTATTAAACTAAAGCAAGAAACTAACGAGAAACAGCCAAATCCGTTATCTTCAAAACTAAACTTCACACACAAGTCATCCCCACCTCCCCCACACAAAAATTACACATTTTCTATTTTACAATATAGTAATGTAGTAATAGTAATTAATAATTTTTATATTATAAAATCAATCACAACGTATTGGTGATAGTGTTAGAATTTTTACTAAGAGGATTCAAAATATTAAAAAAAGTCGAAGGAGCTGTGTTCAACATCTACCCTACCTGGTCCACTCGTGAACATATCCAATGCATTCCCATAAAGTGGGAGTCTGAAAAAAAGTAAAGTGTACGTAAACTTATCTTATACTTCAAAAGTAGAGAGATTATTTTTTGCTACAATAAATTATATATAAAAGCAACTTGATAGTGTGATGAGTCGATGAATATATAACTTAAACTCAAAACGAAACTAAGTAATTTTTCCACCAACTAATACTACTACTATAAGAGAATTTTCCACAGCAAACATCATCTCTCTCTTTTTCTGTTTCAAAACTTAATAATACCCTTCCTCTCCCACTCCTTCTTTCTTTAATCTCAAACTAGAAGAGATGTTGACAAAAATTCCCAACACTACAACACTATTAGTTTATTTGCTTGTTGTGATGATGTTGGTGGCTGATAATAATTATGCTAATGCAGAAAAAGACTCACAAATTGTTAATGTTAAACCCTTATTACCTAGTAATAAGAATTCCAAATCATCATTTTCTCAATCTTTGCCAAAAGGAGTCCCTATTCCACCTTCTGCTCCTTCCAAAAGGCACAATCAAATCAATATCTAAAGGCCATCAAGAATTTATTTTTCAAGAAGATATAATTTCATCTCAATATGTTGTGAGGATTATTTTGAAGGTTCCTCCAATTGTAGATGATTCACTAGTGAGTATATTTTTTTCATATATTTTTGTCAACTTATAAATTAATTAATTAATTCTCTTAAGTTTTCTAAAGAGAGGCTATTTATAGAACCCATTGATATTTTTTAAAGTTGGGGTTCTTCATATCTTGGGTTTTTTTGTGTAAAGTTCAAGATCAATTCATGACTCATTATATTGTATGACTATAAAATGATTATCAATAACACTAGAATTTACCCTACTTTTATAGCTGTATTTTTGAATAAATTATTTGGACATGTTTAAGTTAGGCTAAAGTTACTGAATTCTATCGATCTTGTCTCTTGCTAGGTCCTTGGCTCGACTTTATACAACATGGTAGTTCTTTGTTCTCTCATGCATGAATATTTTTTTATTTTATCTATATTTATTTCTTGCTTATTTATATTGCTTTTCCTCCTCTTTCTTTGAAATTTTCAATTGCTGACATGAAAATTTAGTAACACAGAATCAAGATCTCTAACAGACTTTACAAAAGTGGAGAAGACCCAACTACAATTTGACTTTTTCTTTAACAAAACAGAAGAACAAGTCGATGAAAAATGTGGGGGGTGGGGCTGGGGTGGGTTTGCTCTAAAAATTATTTAAGTTGAAAATCACTTTTATATTTTTAAATGAACTCATATATATGTCACACTTTTATGAGCAAGTAGAATTAGTCTCAAAGGGGAAGATCATGAGATTTGAAAGGCTTTTTCATTTAGACAAAATTACTGCTATACGTAAGTTGCAGTTTGGAAGGACAAAATTGGTTTATTTTTTGGCATTTATTTCCAGTTACATCATGCTACCAGCTATGGAAGATGAAATTGTACGGTTACTTTACAAAGTGTTTTTTTTTTCCGGGAAAACTAACATCGATATACCCCTTACATCTCCCTCCAATTAAAATTCGCCCACTAACATGAAACTGACATCAGCACCCATTTTATATGATATATCAATAGGGTATAGATATACTGTGTATCATAGAAGATTAAGCTCAATCCTATATGATACTGATATGGTATCAATATATCAATAGAGTATCACAAAAAATATATTTTATACTAACTTAGACTTTAACAAAGAAGTTTGTAACTTTAATAATTTTTTAATTATTTTATTTATTAAAAAAGAGCTCAAAATTATATGATACTGAAAGGGTATCAATATATGGACGGAGTATCACAAGAATATATTTTCTTCTAGTTTATATTTTAACAAATAATTTTACAAATTTAATAATTTTCTAGTCGGTGGAGTATCACAACGAATATATTTTCTATTAATTCAGAGTTTAATAATTGTTTTTATTTGTTTCTTATTTATTTCTTTAAAAAAAAATATAATCCTATATGATACCAAATAGGTATTAAATATCTCCAGAATATCACAGAGAATTGAACTCATTTTATATGATACCAGTATAATATATGAATAATGTCTGAGTATCACAGAGGATTATTTCATAGTATTCATGCTGACATCATGTTGACATCAGCACGACGTCAAAAGAAAAAGTGGGGTAAGGAGGTAAATAGTTTGAATTTGATCTATTAATAATAAATAATTTCACATTAAGTCTATATTGTGTATTTTTCTTTATTTTTTCTTTACCAGGATTATGATTATTTTCATAATAAATCGATAAAATATAACGTAGAAGACAGGTAATAAAACACAAGAAAACTTTGTAAGATTATTTTCTCTTGTGCAAATGGTAATCAAATAGGGTGTAAGAGAGTTCAATTCATTGAAAATTTAGACTAGGTAAATAGTCGTTCAATAAAAAATAGATGTCAAAGGTCGTTTAATAAAGATTGAAATTTGGTTTTTGGAAGATGAAATTTTTCAAGATGTTTGGTATACATACACACGTAATATAATGTCTTTCCCGCTTACGAAACTATTGTTGAAAATTTCCCGTATGGACTTTGGAGCTCAATTAATAACCTAATTTATATTATAATAAGAGTGTGAACGTTTTAAAATTTTTTTTATTAAATATTAATTATAATAAACATAATAAAAATAAATAAAAAAGATTTTTCTATTATGATTAAATTTCTTCAAAGGAGAATCTTTTCCAAACTAAGATATAATTGATCCAAAAAAGAAAGTCCAATAAGTTTCAAAATGATAGGCAGAAAATTAAAAAGATTTAAAAAGTCCTAAAACTAAGCATAAAAATGTGAAAAAGATAAAAGTTAAAAAAAAAAACGTAAAGGAAAAAAACCACTTTATCCTACAATTTAGGGGCGTGCAGCCGTGCACTATTTAGCATTTCTTTTAGGTGCAAACCAATTACATATTAATTTAAGACTTGGCAAATTTTTTTAATTAATATTTGAATTCTTAAATTTGATACACTTCTAAATTAGTTAATTTTATCTTATATAAAATAAATTGTGCAATTTTATTTAAATAAGTCACAATAGATAATAGATTAGGTAAAAAAATTTATAATGTTTAAATTTTAAAATAAATTGACTAAAATTCTATTTCGTTGTTATGCACATGATTTATTGCTTTTTCTCATATTTTATGCATTTGTTTTGCATAGAAATTTATTCATGATCTCCTTTGCTTTTCCACGCTTCTTTGGTTAGGATTAGGCCATGTGATTTTGAAAATTCAAATTTAATGTAAGGTTATAGGAAGTTTGTTTGTCGATTGCCTTTTTTTTTTTAAAAAAATATCCATATAAGTGTATTATACGTTGATATAATTGTAATTACTATTTAAAACAAAATTATGATAGATATGTGAAGAAGAATCAAATGAAGAAGGTTACTGGAGAATTGAATTGGAGAAGAAGAAATGTATTTCTTATTCTACTTCAAGTTTACAGGAATGTATATACATGTATAAGAGAGGTCTATGCCATTATTGTGTGGCTGCTTCCCATGTGATTAGTACCTATTATTAACTAACTAACTAATTAAATGTAACTAATTAACTATAATTAACTCTAACTGTTAGCAGCTAATCATTTCCAATACTCCCCCTCAAGCTGGATGTATTGAAGATATTCAATAATCCAAGCTTGCTTAGTAAGAAGTCATGTTGTGTTCTTCCTAATGCTTTGGTAAGCAAGTCAGCTTGCTGATCCTTGGTGTTGATGTAAATGGTCTTGATAAGCCCCTTCTGGATCTTTTCTCTAATGAAATGACAATCTATCTCTATGTGTTTTGTACGTTCGTAAAACACTAGATTGGCAGCAATCTACAATGTTGATTTGTTGTCACAGTAAATGAATGCTGGTTCTATCAATTTCACACCTAACTCCTTGAAGAGACTGGTGACCCATACCACTTCAGCTGTCAAGGCAGCCAAGCTTCTGTATTCTACCTCTGTGGAGCTCCTAGACACTGTGTGTTATTTTTTTTATTTCCAAGAAATAGGTGAATCACCAAACTTCAGGACAAAACCAGTGACTGATCTTCTTGTGCTTGGGCATGCAGCCCAATCAGCATCACAATAACCATGTAACTGAGGATTCTGATTAGAGCTCATAAGCAACCCTTTTCCAGGCTCTAGTTTAACATATTTGATTACCCTCAATGCAGCTTTTCAATGTGATACCTTAGGCCTTTGCATGAACTGGCTTAGTGACTGAACTGCAAATGCTATGTTTGGTATTGTAATAGTGAGATAGAGTAGTTTGACAACCAATTTTTGATACCTTGGGATGTCCTCATATAATGTATTTGGATCAAATTTAATACTAGTCAGTTTCTGATTATATTCCAGTGGTGTCATATTAGGCTTGACATTTCCTAAGCCTGCTTCAGCTATTAATTCAAGTGCATATTTTCTTTGATTCATCACAATATCTTCATTGGACCTCATAAATTCAATACCCAAAAAGTATTTAAGTTCACCCAAGTCCTTGATCTTGAAATGACTGTGTAAAGTCTGTTTGGTTTCTTCTATCAACCTTGCATCATTCCCTGTGAGCAATAGATCTTCAACATATACCAGGACTATCACCAGTCCACCACCCCTTTTCTTTGTGAACAAAGAGTAATCTAGATGGCTCTGTGAATAGCCTGAGCTTAGCAAAGCTTCAGTCAGTTTGGCATTCTACTGCCTTGAAGCTTGCTTAAGTCCATATAGAGAATTCATCAGTTTGTATACAAGATTCTTATCCTTCTCAGCGCTGTAGAATCCCTCGGGCAGTTCCATATATATCTCTTCAAGTAGGTCTACTTGTAGAAATGCATTAAAGATATCCATCTGAAAAATGTTCCAATTCTGTGTAGCAGCCAGTGCTATGATGGATTTGACTGTTGTTATCTTTACTACTGGAGAGAATGTCTTTTGGTAGTCAATCCCTTCAGTTTGGCTGTAACCCTTGACCACTAGTCTGGATTTAAATCTATCAATCTGACCATCAGCTTTGTACTTGATCTTAAATACCCATTTACTGCCAACAATGTTCTTCCCTTCAGGTAGTTCAACTATTTCCCAAGTACCATTTTCCTCCGAGGCCTGCACTTCCTGCTGCATAGCATGTACCCACCTCTTGTCTTTGATTGCTTCCTCAAAGGTCCTTGACTCAACATCTGTGGAAAACATAGACAGGTAGGCTTTGTACTTGGAGGATATATTGTCATAAGACACATAGTTACTTTGAGAGTGACAATGAGATTTTGAAGTTTGAGTCACATAGTCTCTCATCCAGATAGGAAGATGAGGAGTTCTAGTAGACTTTCTGACTGGAACTTTTTTATTTCTTGTAGGCATCAGTTCAGTTGCAGTAATAACATCAGATTGAGCAACAGGTCCTTCATTAGAGGTAACCTCTGGTTCTGGTAGAGCATCATTCATGACCATGGAATCACCTTCTAAGTGTGCATCATCTGCAAAGATAGGTACAGGTAGCTCTCTATCTTCATCACATATAGGGAAGTCATCTGATATTGCAATTGGCTTAGCAAGAAATAATGGTTGCTGTCTGTTGAGAACTTGTTTGAAAGGAAACATGTCTTCCTTGAATATAATATTCCTGCTGATGACAAGCTTTCTCTGAGACAAACTATATAGTAAATACCCTTTCTGAGTTGGTGAATATCCCATCAGTGCACAAGCTCCAGCTCTAGGAGAAAATTTGTCTTGTTTGATTACCTTGATTGTATAGCACAAACAACCTATAGTTCTCAAGTGATCAATGTTTGCTTTGTGTCCATGAAACTGTTCATATGGAGATTTTTCTTTTAGAACTAGAATGGGAAGTCTATTTATCAGATAGACAGCAGATAACACACACTCCCCCCAAAATCTGATAGGAATATTGCCCTGAAATCTGATTACTCTAGCCACCTCAAGTATATGCCTATACTTTCTCTCAACCACTCCATTTTGTTGTGGAGTATATGGACAGCTGCTTTCATAAACAATACCAAGGGACCTCAGCAAACTATAACACTCATTGTTAAAGAATTCAATCCCATTATCAGTCCTTACCTTCTTAACATGTCTATTAAACTGAGTTTTTACTAGTGTTATGAAAGATTTCAACACTGAAAACACATCACCTTTCAACTTCAGTAGATATAACCAACACATTCTTGAATGATCATCAACTATTGTTAGAAAAAATCTAAAACCATTATGGGTAGCAATTCCTGTAAGGTCCCCACACATTCAAATGGATCAAATCAAAAACAACTAGTGCCCTAGACATACTCAAGTGAAAAGGTAATCTAGTCTGTTTAGCAAGTGGACAAATAGAGCACTTATTACATTCATCACTGTCATTGAAATTCTTATCTATGAATAGATGTTGTAGAACTTTTGTAGAAGGATGGCCTAGTCTGTTGTGCCATAGTAACTTGCCTGTATTAGAGCATTGTCTCATCAACACTGCTTGATCCCCTTTGCTTTCTTCGTATTTTAATGTAGTAGGAAGATAGTACAAGTCATCAATTTCCTTACCAATCCCCTTCACCTTTTCATTGAAGAGGTCCGGAAGTACAAAAAACTCAGGGAAGAAATTAACTGAGCAATTCAGTTGTCTTGTTAGTTTAGACACTGAAAGTAGGTTATGCTTGAATGCAGGCATCACCAACACATCATCTAATACTCTTCCATCAACTGTGCTACATCAACCAGTGTGTGATACTTGTGCAGCCTCACCATTGGGCAAATACACCATCTTATTGACACAACTAGATATATGATAAAGTTTATCCAGTTTGTATGTCATATGACATGTAGCACCTGAGTCAACTATCCAGTTTTCCTTCCCCTTTTCAATCTTGACTTGTGTGCTATCATTACTCACAGACAAAGTATTAGATGTGATGATCATACCTGCTATATTAGTCATATTGTCCAGTGCCTTGCTTGAGCTTGCACCTACTTCTTCCCTCTCCAACATATGCAGAATCCTACTGTATTGGCTTGGAGTAAAGGTTGGTTGTATGGACATGATTGGACCAGATTCAATGGTTTTACCTTTCATCACAAGGGCAACAGGAGCAAAATCATCCCCCAATTCTATCTCATTTTTGTTAGCAACAACATGATTCACAGCATCATGATGCCTGCTGTGCTGCATCAGATTTGTTGACACTCCTAACTTCTTCTTAAACTTCCAGTCAGGAGGATAGCCATTCAGCCTATAACACTCCTCCCTCACATGACCTTGAAGTTTGCAATAATCACAGGTTTGATCCCAATTCTTCTTCCTGGGCTGAAACTTCTTAGGAAAACTTCCTTTCCCTGCATACAAAGCAATCTGTTCCGGCATGTTGCTTCCTAAATGTGAACTAGCAGTCAACCTTTGCCCTTCATCTGCCATAATCATCGCATAAGCCTTACCAACACTTGGTAAAGGGCTCATCATTAAAATTTGACTACGAGCATGAGCATACACCTCATTCAACCCCATTAGGAATGCAAATAATCTCAAACATGCTAAATGATCAACATAAGTTCTAGATTTATCACAACTACATAAAGATAAAGGAACCAAGGCATCAAACTCATCCCACAACAACCTCAGCTTCGAAAAATAAATAGAAACTGACATGTTACCTTGACTAATTATGCAAATTTCCCTATGCAATTAATAGCCTCTAGATCCATCAACCTTGTCAAACCACTCCTTCAAATCAGCCCACACCATCGCTGCATCAGTCGCATAAACAATGCTACTAAGAAGTTCCTTCGACACGGTATTCATAATCCATGCAAGCACAAAAGCATTGCATTTCTCCCATTGTTCCTCCATTTCTCCACTGTAATCACTCCTTCTACAAGTTCCAAGCACAAAGCCCAACTTGCTCTTAGCTCAAAGATTGATTAACATGGACCTACTCCACAATAAGTAATTCTCCATCCCTATGAGCTGCACAGTGGTAAGAACACACCAAGGAGTGTCCGAATTATGCAAATACAATGGATGATTGCGCCTCCTCTCAACCTGATCGAGGGTTTCGACTGGATTTCCTCTGTCCACGATGACATTAGCTTTGGATTCTGCCATTGATTTCGAGTTGGTAAAGGATCGAATGAGCTGAATCAAATCTTGATTCGTGAGTGCTCTGATACCATGAAGAATTCTGTGTAGAAGAAGGAGAAGCACAGATGAAGAATGAATTGGAGAAGAAGAAATGTATTGTTATTATCTCCTTCTGTTTACAGAGAATATTTATGTACAAGTATAGTGGGAGGTCCATCACATTGTGATGTGGTTGCCTCCATATAATCACTTCTAATCTAACAACCAACTAACTAACTAATTACACAGTTAACTAACTAACCTACACAGCTAACTAAGCCTTGTAATTAATCTTTAATACAACCTTTAAAGGGTACAAATCTTTTCTATTAAAGAAACAAAAAATTAAAAATTATATACTCAAAATTTTCAATTCTTCTTTCTAATGAAGATATCTAAAGCACCTCATCTTTTCATTTCGTCGTATATCTAATTATTACTTTAGTAGAAATGACTTCATGATAATTAAAAATCCCACGAGGTCTAATCCCTAATTAATTAACAATTTGATAGTGATTAGTCAAAACTCTGAAGTTTCAATGTCAAATTTAGATACTATGGCTGCTTACTTGTTAAGGACTCGAATAGTACTCCCTTATCTTTAATTATTTATTGTAATTTTTTTAAAAAATAATTATTTCAAATTATTGATTATTTAAAAAATTCTTGAAGAATAATCTTCAAATTGACTATTTTTCAACCCATGACACCATCATTATAATAGATATAATAACAATTACTCTCTCCGTTCATCTTTACTTGTTTACTATATTAAAGATAGATATTTAAGGATATCAATTATCTTATGAAATTAAGAGATAATTTTATACTTAATCCCTTATTTATCTTTATCATTAATTATATTCATCTTTTTATTATATTTTTAAAAAATATTATATTATTATATTCAAAGATAATTCGATAAAATTATTCCTATCATTTACTGTTTCTGTAACAGCAAAGGTTTTAAAAAACACATTTTTCTAAGGATAAATAGCTAAATACATATCATTTTTTTCCTATTTAAATTAGTGTGCTTATAATATTTTAAGGTGATTTTAATCATTACAATAATATGGGGAATATTGAGTGGAATTATTATAGAAATTCTTTTTTATGCATATAAAATATATTTTTTATGGATAAAGTTCTATTTAATTATAACAATTCAAGTTGGACAAGTAATCCAATTTTTAATGCATGCCCCATTTGTCCAAATTTTAGCCTTGCATGTTGACATAAAATGTTGACTAATTGATTAATTTTGTATTAAATTAGTACACATTAAAGTTTTTATAACATCATTATTTATCTGAATATTATTTTATTATGATAACAAAAATTATTTTAATAATATACAAATAATATGTAATATAACATATTATAAAAAATTGATTTCAAAAAGTGTTCGTTTTGATGTCAGTGTAGATTATTTCTCTACTAAATCATGTAAGTAATTTTTAATATGGTTAATTAAACTAAACAAATGAACTTACTTAAAGTGCTTTTTTAATTAATATCTAAAAGTAACATGGGAATAATACAGGAATATTACAAAATAAAAATAAAAAAGAGCTAAGGCGGCTTCACATTCTAGAAGCCACTTTTTCCTTTTTATCTTTTAATTAATTTTTGTCCTATATAGTTAGGCCAATTAAGAAAGTTTTACTTCAATTAAATATTTATTAAATTTACTTAACTATGGGATAAAAAAATTACTTTTATCTCGTGTAAAATCAAAAACATCTTTAAATGAAAAGATATTTAGTAGTAATAGATTTTTGCTTCATTATTAAATCAATGACATTATATTTAGAATTATTAAAGTCTTTAATAATATTTATTAGAGTATTGGTGATAAAAATTATATTATATTATTATTATTGACAGTTATATTATTGCTGCTAAATTCTTTATTTAATATAATAATGATATATATTTTGGTTTCTATTCGATGAAATAAAATTTGACAAATAAAACTTTTAGATATTTTAAACAATTTACTGATTAAAGACGATAAGTATTACAATAGAGAATCAAGCTCGACAAAAAGAGAATAGGAATCATATTATCTACTTTTCTCATCATTATTTTATATTTATATTAATTATTTTATCATAATCTCAATAATAATAATAATAATAATAATTATTATTATTATTATTATTTATATATTTATTATTTTTTTAAATAAATATTATTTATAAAAAATTCTACATACGACATCGAGACAAAAATTTAGTGCCACCTTTATAAATGCAACTTTCCTTTTCTTGCATGGTCAAGCCACAATTTTTTTCCGTCATCCCTCCTTTCATGGAAACATATATTTTCATTTTCAAGCACGTTTGTATTTTTAAAATTAAATTCCTCCATTTAATTTTTATATAGTTTTCTAGGAAGTTTCATTTCAATAAGAAGACATCCACTCATTAAAAAACCTATAAATACATTTCATGATTCACTTAAAATTGTATATTTCTCACTTATATCCAAAAAATATTTCAAAATTTCCTTTACCATATAGTACAAAAATTATCTATATATACTATATATATATATAGATAGTATTTTTAGATAATTTCTTATATATAGAGAGAGAGAAATGGAACAAGGGAAAAAAGAGCAAAATTCTAGTAGAAAAAATTATAAAGAAAAAGAGCCAATGAAGGTGAAATATATTTCAAGTCCAATTATGGTAAATGCAAAAAATGCTGATGAATTTCGATTGGTTGTTCAAGAACTCACCGGAAAAAGCCTCGAGAGAGGCGGTGGAATAGGCAGTGATGGTGGTGGCGATGGTGGTAATGATGGTAGTGATGGTGATGGTGGTTGGCCTAAATATCATGATGGAGTGGAGTACGATTCAAGTATAAATAATATTTTTATGAATATTGATAATATTGATGAATATTTTTTGAAGTAATTTTCGGAGAGCTTATTTGAATTTTAATATCCAAATTATAAAATATAATTATTTTAATTTAGTGTTCACTTTTTTTTGGGATCATGATGGCAATTATATTCTATATATAGAATAAAATTAGTCCATTATTGTATTATAACAATAAATCCAATTTTATATTTTCTACCTTTATTATTTGAAATGTTATAGAGTTGTTATAGTGACGTATGCAAAATTTTATGTATGCGTTTCGATATGAAACTTGTGTTGGAATTATAGATATTTTCTATGTGATTTGTTTAATTTTATTTTAAATGTATTGGTATTTAGAATCAAACAGATTATGTGTGCTTTTAGAAAAGTAATATTCATAATTAGTCATGTTATTTATGACGAACATGATTAATATTGATCTAGCTTTTCGAAAGATCAATCAAATTTATTTAAAACGAATTCATAAACTAAATTCAGGAAAATCAACATGCACTAATATACACATTAAAAAGAAAATCAAATTCAAAAATTTGAATATTTAGCTTGACCTTGAAATGTCAAAATAAATTATGTAAATCACGATGAACATCAAACTATGTACAAAAGATCCATCAAATTTTAGGTCAAACAGAATTCTGAATAAAATTAAGAAAACAATAGCATGAATTAATACACACACAAAAAAAGATTAAATTCATGAATTCAAATATCATGACCTTAAAAATCTAAAATAAACAATGTTTATTATAACAAGTATTGTGAGTATATGTATTGATCACTAAGTCATAATTGAAAAAAAAAAAAAAAACCTACCTAGTAATAGGCTAAACCAAGTCCACAACCAAATTTAGAAAAAATTAGCAATGCCCATAAAAAAAAATTAAATTCATGAATTCAGATTTAGTAACTTTGAAATGTCAAAACATGATGAGTATTGATGATCATATCAGATTTATGTGTTAATACACATGAAAAAAATATTATAATTCATGATTCGAATATCATGAAAATAAATATTATTAGTCATGATGAATATATATGGTGACTATTAGTTACCAAGTCATTTTTAAGGACTCATTAAATTTCAAGTCAAATAAAATTTGCAACCAAACTTAGAAAGAAAAATCAATATATGCAAATATACATGAAAAAAGTTATATTCATAAATTTGAGTTTTATATGTCAAAAAGATAAAAATAAACGACGTTTGTCATGACAAATACAATGAATATATTTTTATATATTTCTACGAAATGGTGCGATTGATAGCATAACTTCTTATAGCATCCATCACTTGTCAAGCAATCAATTAACATTTGGAATATTATACAGCTTAATTCAAAACTTCAATTTTTTTTTACCAAAATAATATTTCAGTAGTCAAAATTGATGTGCTACACACACACATATATACACACACACTCCCTCAGCAATATCCCTCATCGGCCATGTATCGGCAGTATTCTAATAGATAGATAGTATAGTAGAAAGATTTATCTATTTCTTTCTATCATACTATTTATTAGTTAGATTGTTGTTATAAAGCTAGATAACGAGATTTTTATTTTTTCTCAACTGTCATTTACTTTCTCCTCGACTCTCAAAAATCAATCTACTGAGAATTTTCCCAACAAGTAGGGGATGGATAACCGAGTTTCATTTAGTATAGTCAGTTGTTTCATTTTATGTGACATTCTTTATTTTTCAACCCGTGTAAAAAAGAATGTCATTTCAGTATAATTAAAAATATTTTAACTTTAGAATTTCATTTTTATCTTTAATGAAATAATTTACAGACATATAAATATTCTTATTTTAAACCATTAATTTTAAAAGTTCTTTTTTTTCTTAAATATAGTATCAAATCAAACAATGCCAAATAAAATAAGATGAAGGGAATCTGACTTTTATTACTTGCCATTTATATATATGTCAATTTTTTGAAAACTACTATGGAACAGAGAATTAATGAATCATGAGTGAGTGACAGGTGTTTATATTACAATTATTGCATTATTAATTTCTAGACATGACATAGTTTCACTTGATCGAATATTAGAATAGAAAATTAATATGTAACAGAGGAAAAACTAACAAATTTTTTTATAATGCATCGTTAAATAAGATTATTGATGATTTTTTAATGTTTTATGACAAAAATTATGTATTGATGTATGATTATGATGACATTTGATAATTGCGACTAGATTACATAAGTACATGGAATTTTCACTGACTAATCATGTGTCATGTTGATGTTCTTCAATTAATTTTTAAAAGAATAAAAAAGATGATACATGTTAAATTACACTGATAATATAAAAATTCTTTTAACTTAAAAAAATAAAATAAATAAAAGAATCATGAATGGTACTACAATAAATCTTGGAGTCCCATAGACTTTAGAGAATTTACAAAGAATTATACATCCTAATTGAATCCCAAAAGAAAAATATTAAATTCAAGAATGATTTGATTCTTTTTTTTTTTTGGGTATTATTATTATTTTAAGAAATTGAATTTTTCATAATTTTTTCTTCATTTTGAGCCAACATGCATCTCCCCTTTTTTTTGCCACCAGGAATATTTGTGCATGGATTTGCACCTTTTGATGGAATTGAACCTCTTGGAAGTGATTGCATAACTAACAATTGTTGTTGATCTTCTTTTAATATCCTCAATCCACTCACATTATTGTGTAAATTGTAGAAAATGAGGATTGATATAAACAAGACAATTTTGCAATAGTTGTATTGCTTGAATGCCATTGTTGAGATCAAAAAGACAAAATTACCCTTGGTATTCGACCGGAGAATGGGGCTCCTCGAGTGACTATGTGTGGAGGTGAAGGGGTTTGTTGAACGGTGAAAGCAGTCTTGTTAATGACTATTTATATGTTCACTCTTTAGAGCCCCTTGGCGTTGGAAAAGAGTTAAGAAAGTCTCTTTGAAAGCAGAAAGCTCAGATCGTGACGACTATTTTAGTGAGATTAATCAAGTTGTAGTGAGTAATCTTGTCTACGTGTGTAGGTCAAGGAGTCTGTTGCACTATGAAAATAGTCTCTTTAAGGACTATATATATGTTCACTCTTGAGAGCCCCTTGGTGTTCGAAACGAGTTAAGAAAGTCTCGTTGAAAGCAGAAAACTCAGATCGTGACGATTATCTTTGTGAGATTTATCAAGTTGTAGAGAGTAGTCTTTTTTTTTTTTTTTTTAATTTGGGGAAGAAAGGGACTCAGATCGTGACGATTATCTTTGTGAGATTTATCAAGTTGTAGAGAGTAGTCTTTTTTTTTTTTTTTTTAATTTGTGGAAGAAAGGGATTGGTGAGTGAATGGAGATGTAGAATATTGTGTTGTGATTTATATATACATATATATACTATATATGGATGGGAAATGTGGGGAAATTGACTAAAGAAACCCGCGGTTTGAATAATTTGACAAAATAATAGTTGGTAAAATGAAAACACGTATATATGCTTGAAATTTAAGCACTACACACACGCATATATATTAACAATAATAATATATTCAGTATAATTCATAAAATAGAGTATGGAGAGAATAAAATGTATGCAAACACAATATCTATCTCAAAGATAAAGAGACTATTTCCGAGGACTTTTAACTCACGAAAAAATTAATTCGAAATAGTTGAGAAAAACGAGTATACATTATGAGGTGTACTTTGTGTACGAGAGAGTAATAAGTCAGTCTAGCTTGGCATCATGTGTTTGACTTTTTTTTTGGGGGGGTCAACCTCTATTATTTTAATGATTTGATTAGAAATGTGGAGTAAGAAATTAAAAATTATATGTAAAAAATAGTTACGTACTTTTTTCCTGTACAGATCAATCCATATGTAGAAAGGGGCTAAGGGAACACAAACAAGATGTGACTATTGATCAAGGATGGTTGTGATGGAACACATATGATCTTTTATATCTCTTACGCAGAGATTTCAAATTTAAGATTAAGTATAAAAAATAGTTTCGTTTGAAAGTTAATCTTCCTTGAATAAGTATGATACAATGCAAATTCAAATTAATTGATATTTCTACGTGGATATTGAATACAAAGTGAGAAAGAGAAACTAAAAGTACTAAGATGTGGTGAAAAGTACATGAATTTTCTTTTGATGACTAATTAGAAACAAATGAAGCATGTTGGAAAGTTAGAATATTTCACATGGGAAGTGTTTTGTTGACTATTAATTTATAATACAATATACAAATATATTTTACTTGGTCATGAGCTAATTGCCCTTAACATGGCTTGAAAAGTAAGCATTTTCAATAGGATAATTATCTTCTCTTTGGCACCAAGTCTTTGACTAGTTCATTGCTTTCAAACCATGACACTGTTTTGACGCAGAATGATCTAAAAGATCCTTATACTTGTTTCAATTTGTCATTCCAATTATAGTATTTCAATGAGATATTTAAACTTGATTAATAGTTAATGATGATATGATGTTGATCTAATTGTCTATGTGGATCTGATGCGTCCTCCATATCAAGGCGAGTGAACGACACATAGCATCAAAGGGCGTTTCTTTGATTGAGTTCAATTGTCTTGTTGAAACAAACTCCTTCCTTCGTTCACTTCTACGTATAGAGAAACTCATTTCATTGCCAAAGTACAAAGACTAGAATGATAAAACCCGAAACAAGTACAAAAATCTCTCATGCTATTTCACCTTTTCTTTTTTAATTACTCCACGTAATATCCATTTTATTTAATTTAACAAATCCGAATTCTCATCAAGAAGTCTTATTTTAGAGGTAGCTCAAACACCCAAACTCAAAAAAAAAAGAAAGTCTAATTAATAATGAAGTACCTACCACTCGACCATAACCTTAAGGGTTTGTATTTACACTCATTCAATCTTTATAGGTAATTGTGAAATTTTTCTTAGGCAAATTCTACTATCAAAAGTAGGCTTACATAACTCATCCTGTAGAATAAAAACTGATAACATACTTGTAATCTATGCTGCTGGGACTCTCCAAAAGATACGCACCTAGCAACATTTTTAAAAAAGTTGGAACAATATTACGTGAGATAAGTGATACAGGTAATCTTAGATCAAGCGCAAATGAGAACAAACAGCATCATAAACATTCTCTGTTGCAAATAATTATGGGAAACCCAGAAACTAAAAATAATCAAACATTTTACAGATTTCCTATTTCAACCTATAACTTGAAAAACTCTTATAAAAATGTATGGACTAGATGTTGATAGGATAAAGTCTAAATCGATTTTCTAAATATAGGAGGTCAGAACCAATTATCTGTGCCCTCTATACATGCCCAAAATCGAATGGATTGCCTACGTTACAAACTGACAGAAGCCAATTTTACCAGCAAACTCCCTCAGCCGAAAAACGGGTGCTTGCTTAAAGAAATCTCAGCATACAATGTTTAACTGCCTCGGAGGACAAAACTTATACGACCACCAAGGTGATATCCGTTCATTTAACTGACAAGCCGCTATCTTCTGCTGAACCTATTGCACCTTCTTGACAAAACAGCATGCTTCCCTTTGAAGATAATCATAGTCAAGGAGTCTGTTGCACTATGAAAATAGTCTCTTTAAGGACTATATATATAGTCATACATGTATTGAAAAAACAGGAAATTTCACACGTGAAAAAGAGTACACATAATAAACAACATGGCTTTTAATTCGAGGGAGTTTCACTCTTGAATGGATATTACATGTGAAAAAAAAGGACTACTTACATTCGAACCTATGTACTTCAAGCTTATCAAATGGAGCAATTCTGAACTGAGAAATTCGTTTTATCTTAGACCATGGTGTAGATTTGACTACCAGATCCATTGAGGATACAAGTAATTGTTATTAAGATTTAAGCTATCAAGAACAAACATTCGAGCATACAAGTATTCTCCAGATCATGGCCCTATGACCATAAGCATCAAAAGATGTCTGTTCTCTCAAGATAATGAATGGTGATAACCCTTGCTCAAACCCCACACCACGAAACAAAAGAAACCCTCAAAAGTTTAGTTTCTTCACACATGAAAAGATAAGGAACTTGGATAACTAGCTGTATAGTACAGTTAGTGTCCTGGCACCAAGCCCAATTTTCTTTCCACAATGTTGAAATTCTTGCTCAGCCACAGTTGTAAAGACATAAATTCTCAGAAGGTTTCTCATAAATATGCTTCAAATTGTGACAACTCACGCATAAAGCATTAGTGCATACCTGGTTGGCAGCGTATGAGCGTTTTGGAGCATTGTCAGTGTGCTCTAATCCAAGGTACTGCTCCCAAGCACCATACACATCTCTTTTCTGGAAACCAATAGGAAAATCAGGATACCCAAACACATAGGATGAGGACTATGTGTCGACAAAGGTGAAAAGGAAGCCCCACATACCTGAAAACGGTTGGAAACAATATCCGATTCCTCCAGGTACTCGGGACGACCCATGGACATAAAGGCAAATTTCCACTGCAGAGCAAAAGAACCACATGTCAAAGACTTCCAAGAACAAAATTATCTACTTTACTGAGAAAATGACTCAGAAATTTTCAAGATGATCATTCCATGAATAATATGAGAAATGCAAAGGCAGGATGATTTAATACCTTTGAAAACTCTTCATCTGAAACCTGCAATTTTTTCTGAATGCGAGCTTTAACTTCAGCCAATGTCTCGCCCTCATGAATAACTAGGAAAAAGGGCTCACCAAAGTTCTGAACTTGCTGTAAACACAAGAAAAAGGAATTTTAGAAAGAAAAAAAAAATTAAGAGAAAGAGGAACAAGAAACAAGCAATTGAAGGAAGAACCTTCCCTGAAATGAACAATTATTGCAACAAAATCTTTACACATGTACTTACTGCTTGATTTTGAGTCGGGTCCTTCATAAAATGATAAACATGAATTAAGCGACTACAAGGATCCATGGTTTTCTCCTCTTCAGGAATCTGTAATGCAAATAATGTCAGTAGTATGCAGACATTTATAAAATATATGTTACAACTACAAGTTTATACTCAAACTCAGGGTAGCAGATAGAAACAAGAAATTTGAATGATTGGGAGGTAGAGGTTTCCATCAATTTACGTCAGCAGTTAAGTCTCAACTGATCAAAGTAAGGTGGATTCAGTGATCTGAGAAGTTGGTGATGATTAAAAAAAAATTCAGTTCAAATTGCAACATCATGTTGATAAAGAAGTCATGTCATTGGGATGCTAATTGGCTTCAGAAGATGAGTTGAAAGACAAGCTCCTGTTAAGGTAGCATGGTTTAGGTGGACAGCAGCTCGGTATGCTTGCTCAAGATAACTTGCAGAAAAGAGCTCCACTTTGTCTAACAGAGGAGGGTTAATGATTTAAACTTGATGGGCCAGCCTTTAAATTCTTACAACTGAACCAATTATATATCTATATTACGTGTCAAAAACACTGGATTTCAGATGAAGCCAGTACTTGTTCTCTACATCCACCACTGATCAGAGATGTTATCTGTGTGAAGAAGACTAGGAATTGGTGAATCATCCAATCCTCCAGTTTCTAATTAACAAAAAAAATCCTTCTCTCCAATGCAGAGTATTGATTCAATGCTGGGACTTACTCACAAACATCTGCGGAATTTCTTGGGTGATACCTCGATGTATAAAAGCCTAAAGGGTATCTAGAAGCATGAAGCAGATATGGAAAACCATTCTATTGTGTATCTTATGGACTTCATGGCTGGAGAGGGAACAATGTTTGCTATGAAGGACATAGGAATCACATATCTAGAATTAATAGCCTTCATATTCCTGGTGTAAAAGTAATCTCTTAGTGGATCTGAATCAGTGGACTTTCTGGATTTGTTGGGAGGGAAAGGATAGTAGGTGTTTTTGTTGGTTCTTCAGATGCTTTCTATACTTGGTACTTATTTGACACACTTATAATCTTATAAAAATAGCATTGATTAAATAAGTCATCTCAAGTGCAATATGCCAGATGGTCAAACAGGGAACGACTAAAACAATCACAAAGATTGAAGCTCAAAAAAAAAAAAAAAAAAAAAAAAAAAAAAAAAAAAAAAAGTGAAATTACTGCCATTCATATAGATCCATTGCCCAAAAGTATATCCCAACCTGCTCTAGTGAATAAACTAATGAAGCAAACATTAGATACTAAAATGTACCTCCTCTGCACGTAGCGTCCAGTATTGATCATTTATGTTCTCAATCCTTTCATGAAGGGGGAAAATCTGCAGCGAAAAGATGGATGTGCAAGGTTACAAATGCTACCTAGAAGCAAACTGGAAAACACAGTTATATCATGTCCTTCCGTGAATTCTTTTACATCCTTCGACAAAGCATATATCCACTGTTTACATAAAGACATGTATAACTACATTATTGCTCAACAAACACACATACACAAAGAGACCTGTATTATATTCTTCTATTCTTTAATCTAATATATTTTTGGTTATCCTCTACTGCCTTCAGCACCATATAACAGTGTCCTTTATAAAATAAAGAAACATGTAGAAGAGATTAAATTTACAACCACTGAGCTGATCTGAGTACTAAAGGGAGAAGCATCTCAGCAGACCCAAGACCACAGTATATAAGGAAGTTATGCAACATCATAGTACCTTATATATTTTATGGTAAAAAACTTCCAGCAATCTTAATTCAGCATCCGGCTGTGACAATTCAACCTGTACCATAGCAAGAGATTAGATGGGTGAAGCTCTAGCTTCTGAACAGGCAAAGTCAGTTTCTCACATCTCTGCTAGTTCCCACAACGTGTTTTATAGACTTTACACTTATTTGTGGAGAGGGGGAGAAAGTTCAAAGACAACCAGTTCTAAAGCACAAGAAAACTCCAAAGTACCTTTGTTTTCAGGTCATTAAGAACATCTCCTATGGTACTTTGTTTTGGCAACCTAATAGTATGGATAGTCACCTGAAAATGGTAGGTCAAAGATTATATTACAGAAAGGTGAGGTAAAAATGAGTCATAAAAGCGTAAAAAAATGTCTTTCAGCACTCACTTCATCTTTGGCAGAATGATAAAAAGTAACTTTGAGAGTTTTTAAGCCCTGCAGCTCTGGTAAAGGAATATCCAGGACTTCATAATACAAAATATCTGAAGTCTATCCAAAGGGGGGGAATGATGTCAACAAACAATAGTTAGTAATAAACAATTATATGCAGTAAGCAGATGCCTGCATATCTAGGAAACTTCAAACAAGACAAAATACCTGATTATAGTGATTGAGCATTTCTGTGAGACGATCAACTCCACGATACCTTATTGGCTGAGGTTTTGGCTGCTGTGAGTAGCAGTTATGTGATGTAAGTCTTACTCTTGATGGATCATCCAAACAAAGATGGCGAGCTAAGCATTCAACAACTTCATCATAGTTGTTCTGCTTTGACCTAGAATTATGTATCATCAACCAATGAATAGAGTAAACATAAGATCAACCCAGAACTACTAATTATACATAAACAGATACATACAACTCAAGACTGAACTCATCCTCCTTGGGTTTCTCCAATGAGCGAAAACGAACAACCTGGAAACCATAGAATAGAGGTCATAACTGTAAAATGATAAGGCTTTTGAAAATATAAATCAACATCAATGAATTTTTTTTAACTCCATCCCAGTCGAACTAGGATCCTAAATTGGGTCAAAGCAAGCAAAATAAAGTATGGCAGGCGTACTGGCAAGGTTATAGCTATCATCAACATCTATTGCAGTAGTGTAACAATCTTTTGTACTCCAGGGGCTAATCACAATAAGAGCATGCCGG
This sequence comes from Solanum virginianum, assembly GCA_000787875.1. NCBI lineage: Eukaryota > Viridiplantae > Streptophyta > Magnoliopsida > Solanales > Solanaceae > Solanum > Solanum virginianum. The sequence goes on from DF358206.1 coordinate 38,792, forward strand.
ACAAACCTGGCGATTATGCACGTACTCCAAAAAAGAAGGAACCTCTGGAAAGCGATATTGTTCACTCCCTTGATTCCGAAGGGATTTCTGAAAGCAAACAATATCCCCATCTTCTAGCTGCAAAGCCAGAGTGGTGCATAACATTTTTCAGTGCTAATAGATCCAGAAGAATAAAGAAGAACAACTACTGAAAGAAATTGACTACACAAGCAAATGCATAAATAAAAGCCCCAAAGTGGATACTGGCAACTGATTCCACATACCTGACAGCCACGAAAGCTCAGATTCATGTTAATGTGTTCACACATAACATTTGGTTCAAATTTTATTTCCTGCGAATCAGAACCTGAAAAATTACACATCCTTGTTTTGAGTTTAAAAAACTGGCAGCAAAAGAAGAACAATTAACCTCAAAAAGTTCAATTTCTTCATCAGGCAGAAAGCCAGCCAACTCATTCAGCTTTGCTAGTATCTCCAGCGGCTTGCCACTTCCCATTACAAAAAGCCGTCCAACATACCTGACACAAAAAGGAAATTAAAGAAGACTGAACGAAAAAACCTTATCCACAGCATGGCTTGTCATAAACACAGCCCCAAATAGTTTTTAACAACACTTCTAGGTTCAAATGCATTAAAATTTCAGATTAACCCTTTGAGTAAGATGTCTTTATCAAGTCCAAAAGAAATTGCAAAAAAATTAATAAATGTATTCTTCATATTAATTCCCTTTTCGTTTTTTACTCATGCTAATTTCAGTGTCATGTGTAAATCTTCACAATGTTTTAGACCTCCAGATCGAGTAAAAGTAAAAAGCAGCTTCCCGTGAAATTGTGCTCTCAAAAATAAATGAGCAGATCCCAAATTCAAAGTGTTAGTATACAGCTATAGAGAAGCAACATATATAATACCTTATCTCCTCTTTCAAAGGCTCATAAAGTTTGAAAAATAGAAGGATATCTTCCTTGGTCTTCTCTGGTGGAGGAGAAGGTTGCAAATCCTGCAAGAATAGACAAAACATAATAAAATGCAAAAGTAAAACAACAAGAATAAAGCCTCACAGGAAAAAACACGCATTATGTGAATCATCGAAAGAGAAGACAAGTAAGCAACCGATACATTACCAGGCCAAATTCTACCTCCAAAAACAATTTTAGCTCAGCATTGTTCGCTTTATTTGAAACCTCTCTCAGTTGGCCAACCTAAAAACACAATATGTAAGATCATTAAAATTAAGTTAACCAAGCATTCCCATTCTTCAACAGATTGAAGACATTATGCAGTACAGAAGAAAGACTGCCAGGACAAAAACTGAAGAATAAACACTTCAAGAATACCACCCTCAAGGGCATACGATGGTCCCAACACTTAGTCCAATCAAAAGAGATATCTAGAGGATGGGCAGGGAGAGGGAGAGAGAGCAATTGACTTGTGAACCAACCATGGATGAACCAGCAACAACAACAACAAACAACAACATACCCAGTGTAATCCCACAAGTGGGGTAACCATGGATGAACCAGCATGAACAGAAAAACTGATCGTATTCACTAACACCTGAAGGCATCTAGTTTGATTTTTGGTAGATGTGGGGATATTGGGGGATGCCAAATTCATAATCTAGGCTTTCATGCACCAGAGTTAAGCTTGCTATAATAAATACATTCCTAGTGGATTGGAGTCCATATATACTTAACATACAAATCGTTTGACTTTTAACTGCAACATTTTTTTCATACAAAGCCAAATAAAGCAGAGAGAATTTAAAGAATCGAACTGCCATATAGCTGCAGATCATATAAGGAATTACCCGGTAATGACTTACAGCTTACACCAATGTCAAATATATCATGCAAAGATCATTCTTTTTTTCCAAGTACAAACAATATAAAATATAGCAAAGGATATCACCATTAGAACTGCAATCATAAGTCAGATGCAGAGCACACAGCAGAGAGGTGGGATTGTCAGACAGAACTTACAGATTGAAGTTCTTCTTGAGCTGTCAATGGCCTATTAGGACGATATGTATGGTTCTGGCGCTTTGCCCATAACCAGTAACGTTGAAATTGTACTGGTATACCAAATTCCTTAGCAACTTCCTCCTGAGAACAGATGTACAATCAGACACATGTCAAACTTAAGAATTATGGTGATTGACCAATGATTATCATAAGAAATATGTTTATCTTGACTGCTGAAAGTATAAACAATTTCGTAAACCCTCTTAGCAAACCATGAGAACTGCACATTCTCCTGAATATTTTGATTGGTTGTTCTCCTCAATTTTAGTTATATAAGCACTAGAATTTGAAGTTATATCTCTCTCAAAATAATACACAAGTACAGAAGTTTATAATCCATATTGCAGAAGCGAAAATTTCACATGAACCTTCTTTATTTAACAGAGAAAAAACAAGAGAAGGAAATGCAGAAGAATGATACCTTGAATTGAGCAAATGGCAGCTGCTTCTGAATACGGAAACTACGTACTTTATCATGATCCACAAGATCAAAATAGATATCCTTTCCAATTTGTTCACCAAGGTCTTCATCACGAGCTACCTGTAAATGAAATGGCAATTCTAAGGTAAACATTTTGTAAATTTAAAGATGCAAGAAGTAAAAGGCATAAACTAGTGGTTGAAAGAAACCTTGATGATTGTATAGAGGTGAGCCTCTGCTTTCTCCTTTCTCTTTTGTTCCTTTTCTTCTTGCTCCTTTTTTAGTCTTATCTGAAATTAGATGTAGATAGATTACTATGACTGAACCAAACAGAAACCAAATCAATAGTATTTAGTTGAAACCCACCCTGAGATGCTTGGCTATGTCCTTCTCATCCACATTGCATATGATCTTTTCCTTGTCGCTTTCACGTATATAGACAAGCATATACGCATTTGAATATTTTGTAAACTTGAATGGTGAATTGTTGAACCCAGGATTTGTGTGGGGTAACTGTTAAGAAGAAATGAAAACTTAACATGTGCAGTATGTAAAAGAAATTGTCTTTTTATGTATGAAGTTTTTCTAATATAGAAAATAAGTATAAGTAAAAAGGGTGCAAAGAATATGAAAGTATAAGTAAAAGGGTCACAAAAAAAAGGACAAATACCTCTTCCTCACCGCCATATTGTTCATCCAGAGCTCTCTTTGTATCTTCTTTTGTCACACGTTCATCATCAAATTTATACCTAAAAGTGAGAAATGCACAATGAATCAAACCAGTAATCAAGGACAGTAAAATCTCCAAATGTTGTAAATGTGAAGCAGCCATCAAGAAGAACCAAAGCCGCAACTGCTTGGCAATCAAAAGCAAGCAGAGACAGGTAGACTGCTGAATGAGGGCATATATCTAAGTACAGGTACAATCAAATTTTAGCAAGTTCCAACATATTCTGAAGGATCCTTATGAAGTACACAGAAAATGAGTATAACAATATATGAAGCTCCAGAACATGTCAAATCTTTCTTGGGCCGAGCTAAAAATCTAGAGAACACAAAGAACAGGATGCATGTTATAGAAACACCCAACTATAAATGCTGGAGAAAAATGTATGATGGCACAACAAACTGCATACCATTGATCAGACAGTGTTGGCCTGATATATGCATAATAGTGTCCGCCGTGCACCCCACCACTGTGAACTAAAACACTGAAAATAGAAAATAAAAGAATTAGTACAAAATTATAAGTAATCATCATCTTGCAACATAATTGCCTGAAGTAACTGAAAATTGAGAATGAACAGCTATCATGGTCAACAGCCCAAGTTTGTTAGACATCATACAAAAAAAAGTAAAAGATGCAGTCAAGCACAAGAGGAGATGTCAAACAAGGCGGCAGAACGGGGAGAAACAGATGTCAATGATATATTACAACAGAAGCTGTTGACGAGAAAAGCCATCATTTTTCCACTAGAATAGTATCATGCAACTTTACAAAAAGAAATGTGATAAATCCCATGCAATTATACATAACAACAGAAATAAATCCCATGCCGGTATCCAAAACAGGGCTGAACCAATATTTCAAATTACTGGTTCATACATGGATGAGATAGAGAACTCTCAGTACCCTCCTATTTGGATCAATAAGATCAAATAACCTTAGCTGGACTCAAGGCAACATAATATAAACGCAATAAGACATTTCTGATTGACTATAAATAACCAAAAAAATTGAGCTAAGCAATGCCAAAAACAGTAGAACAGAATGAAAACCATACAGACATTGTTAGGAGTGAGGATGAAATTAAATTATCAACGAATATGAGCATCCAACCAAAACCTTAAGGAAAATGGCGGAGTAGCAGAATCCACGATAAACCCCTTTGCGAACCTTCAAAAAGCAATACAGAACAAGCATATTCTAACACTTCCCACAAGTGAAACCCGTTTTAAGCTTATATGTGATCACTTTATTTTTATTTTTCCCCCTTATGTTTGGTAGATTAGGAATGAGACCATTTGGGAGAAGCTAGAGATGGCCCCTGTGGCTGATAAGATGAGGGAAGCGAGGCTGCGATGGCTTGGACATGTGCAGTGAAGGAGTATCGATGCTCCTGTTAGGAAGTGCAAGAGGTTGGTTTTGGAAGCTATACAGAGGGGTAGAGGTAGACCGAAGAAGTATTGGGGGGAGGTGATCAGACAAGATATGGCGAAACTTGATTTCACCAAGGACATGACTTTAGATAGAAAGGAGTGGAGGTCGTGAATTAGAGTAGCAGGCTAATTGGTTGGTAGGGTTAGGGTGTTTGGAAGATTAAAATAGCTCAACAAGGTAAAGTGTGGGCCTAGACTAGACCGAGTAAGCTCAAGATGAGAATGGGCATAAAGAAGACTCAATGAGCTACGAAGTGTGCACTGAACAGAACTAAATATTTGGGGGACTGATTAGAGAGAAGAGCCTAGAAAAGCTTAGTGGGTTGAGATACGAGAGCGAAGCCCAATGCAATGGAATAAGTAGAGAGAAAATGATTGTACAAATGGGTTCACCAAAGTTTTCCCTGTTACCATGTAAAAATATAAACATATAATCCATCCAAAACCATGAGGCGATGGGTGGAAGCCGACAACAATTACGAACCCCTTAGGAAACCTAAAGTCGATGTTGGGCAAGTATATTCTAATAAAATAAAGGGAACAAAAAAGGTATGATAACTAACGTACATCCCAAAATATAGTTGTGATTATAGTTTGCTAACTTCTCACCAAGATTATGTCATGTTTATCTAAAGCATATTGTCACATTTGTAACTTGCATGATTTCAATGCTAGAACACTATAGAAGAAGAAAAAACAGTCAGATTAATTTAATTTGGAGAAGAAAGATGCACAAAAGGCAGAAGTCGCACTCTGTACATAATCACTTGAAACTCGGTTGAAAGGGAGAAACAAATTTAAGTTCACAATATAAGACCTACATTTCCTAATTTACATGTTTATAGGAACTAGTTCTAGTTTCAATCAATCAATCAACTGCGACCAGTTCCAAATTAGTTGGGAGTTGTTCAAGCTTGAAACCACAAATATGAGCAATAAGAACGAATGATGTGGATGATTTGGGTTGAGTCATTCCCTCCACCCGTACATACTTTGATATGGACATAATGATGTTATTAATGAATTATTGACCTATTAGGGAATTGTGAGCTATATTGTTTCATAAAATAGTGATGACTCCGTACATACTTTGATATGGACATAATGATGTTATTAATGAATTATTGACCTATTAGGGAATTGTGAGCTATATTGTTTCATAAAATAGTGATGACTCCGTACATACTTTGACATGGACTTAATGATGTAATAAACGAATTTAATGACATATTAGGGACAGAAGCAGAGCTACTGGAGCTCAGGGAGTTAACAGACCCCCTTCGTCGAAAAATTAAACTGCATATATAAGGTCAACTTCTATTTTTATGAGTATGTATATATTAAAATGAACTCCCTTAACATTAAAGAGAAGCATAGCTCACTGGCTAAGGGATTCATTGTTTGCAGAAATGGTCCAAGTTCGATTCCCGCCGCATGCAACATTTTTCCACCTTTTTTGTTTCTTTGAAAAGGTTGATATGGGCTCAGGTTTTGGGCTTAGAATACCCAATGAAAGGTCACATTATTTTTGGGTTTAATGTAAAGCTTTATTTTTTTTTAAATGTAAAGCTTTATTATTTTTCTCTCTATACTATTTCTTTTTCTCAATTTGTCTTTGTTTAAATTTATTTATAAGCCACATTTTATATATTTTTGTCTTTTATGCTTCTTATTTATATTGCTAATTTTCTTTCAACTTCAACTCTCTTTCCATATACTAACTCGAAGAAACTCTTTTAAAAAATGATGAATTGTACTAAATTTGAAATTGAATAAGAAAAAACATCATATAAAATAAAGTAAAGTAAAATTAATCGAAAGAAAATTTTTTAAAAGTCGTGGATATCCTTTTAACAAAATCTATTTAATTGAATTTTTTCCTTAATTTCTTAGTATCTCTTTCTTTCTTTTTTTTAATTTGATTCTAATGAGATGAAAACTAAACTAAACTTTTTTTTTAATTCTATCATTTTGTCTTTTTAACAAACGATTAACCTAGTATTTGAATTAAATAAACTAAAAAATCAACGATGTCATTTATTTATTTTTTGAATATGCATTATAATATTAGTAACTTGATCTTTACAACTTTTTAAAGGATCTTGGTGGGTTTTAAAGTAATGTATGATTGAATGGACACTAATTCGGAATTTTAAAAAGTTCAAAAGAAAAGTAAAACACTACATAATAAAAGGGAAAAAAGCACTACAAGTTTTAAAAAGCTCGATGGAGCAGGGTACAAGTAGGAAGAACCTAAACACAGCAAGTTAAATTTAGAGGTTAAGATTACTATTACAATCCCATCCGGCTATGTTTTTCATCTTGTGATTTTCATGTGTTTTATGCGTTGAACCTCCTCCACGGAAATCCAATCTCTACCACTGATTAGGGAAGTGTTAGTAATATTGTTCCATAAGATAGTGTTGTTAACGTTTTCAACTACCAAAACAAATAGAATAGGCAGATGCAAACATAGCCTCTATAAGGGAGATTACAAGATTCCATTTCCAGCACATAGCCAATTTTACATCAGCAAACTTGTTACAGGTATGCCATTTTAAAAACTACTGATGTATCAGAAACCATAAGAAGAGCATGTAGACGATTCAAGCTAAAGTAAGCCAAGTTTGACATACTGAGGTTGATCAGAAAAGAACATGGCGGAGAATTATTGCATAACAGCATAAGCAGAAAGAAAACAACCAAATAAACAAAGTGACTAATTTGGTCCAGATAAATTGAGATATCAACTGTATATTTGGATGACTCCAATTACATGCAACAGCAGGTGATCTCAAGCCATCTAAATTTGTGGCAAATATAGCAAGTTAACTAACCACAGGAGAAAATATTGAATATGAATTATGTGAAGCCACTATGATAAAATCTTCGCGAACTTCCATTTTATTCAACTTAATGGTTGACCAAAAAAGTTCCATGAAAAAATGACCAATAACTAGCAAGGAAGATCATTAGGAAAACAGAATAAATTAAGACCTGTGCAGAGTATAGAGATTGCGGACACTTCGATCAGCATCTGGAGATAAATATTTCCCATTCTCTCTGTCAAGATCGAGTTGCAAAGGGAACTCATATCGATCATTTATCTATATTGTCAATAAAAAATAGTGATAAGCATAATGTGGCAAACATATAGTTATAAGTCAAGCACGCTAGCAGTAACACTTATCACCGTAGGCCATCTCCTCCAAAATTTATCTCAAGATGAGTAAACTTCAATAAATAAGACAGATGAAAAATAGAGTATTACTTCAGATGAGAGACATATGCAGAAAAAAATGAAAGAATGCTTAATCCAGGAAAATCTGGAATCCAATAAGCATGAAACTTCTGTGTAGAGTAGAATAACAAAGACTAAGAGAGAGTTTGGATGGACTTTTAAAGTAGTTTTTAGCTTTTAAGCTCTTTTTATTTATTGGAGGTGTTTGGGAAAGGCAGAAGTGCTTCTAAGCACCTACTTTTAGGCCAAAAAAGTACAAAATTAAACTAAAAGCCAAAAGTAGGCATGACCAATTTATGACTTTTAGCTTTTAACTTATAAGCTACTTATAAAAATAAATCTAAACACCCCCAAGCCAAATTGCATTGTTATAATCATAATCTACTTTCCATTTTGTACATAGGACACTAGGACTCTCCTTCATTAAATATAAAATTTCTTCCGAGATGGCTATTATCCCAAAGAAAAGAAATAAAATGCTCTCCCTAGATGGTAGGGCTGTACAATCATGTGAGAATTAATGAATTACCTTGATCATAGCATCCCGCACAAAATCATATTCAAAGCGTTTTAACTGAAGTTGAAGAACAGGAGGGAAGTCAATGAAAAGAACACCTTTCCGAGCATCCTGTAAAACTAGGAGTTAGCTATGAACAAATTAGATATCATAACTGTACAACCCAAGCATGACACTATAGGAAAAGGAGGATAAGGAAATAACACAAATATCATCTATTAGGTGTGTTTACCAAACTTCCACACCACTCATTGACATCCTCCTCTTCTTACAATTTTCCTTTTAGCTTTATAAATGCATGCACCTCTTATTCCCTCTCATTCTCCAGCTCAAAAGAATCTCAAAGTTTCAATAAACATGTAAATTAGTAAACCACTAGCTCACAAAAACTTTTTTTCCTTTTAAAGTAAACGTATTTTCATTCATTAACATCGCCCAAAAGCTGGCCATATATGAGGAGTATACCAAAAGGTAAAGAATCTACATAATAAATGATTCTATACGAACTCCACCCAATCTCCTATACAACTTGGATTCTATGGGTGCACCAAAAGAAAATAAGGGACGCTCATAGAATTATTAAAGATATTTAACCTGTAAACCATGTTGTTCTGCTTGGTATTTGTTGTCACCCTCAAGGCGTTCCACTTCTACATACTTGTCAAATGAAGCATACACATCACGACACCCTTTCACATCAAGCTGAAGATCTGATCAAAGACACATTTTCATAAATAAAATGACAAAATGGTCTTCTATCCATACAAAAACCATCATAATAAGTCATGCTGGTTCTATAGGTTCTATATCTACCATAAAAAGATTCTTTTCTTGTTGATTTGTAGTCCACATTGATACATTCGATGTAATTCATATGATGACCCTCAAGTAATTGTTGTATTGTGCCCTCTACGACAGTTCCCTGAGTCAAAGAAACCAAAGTTAACAGAAAACAAAAGCCAGAAGCAATAATCTCACCCATAAATAAGTATACTATCCAAGATAAAAGGTGCCTGCAAATTCTAAGTGTTCATTTCCATCATACCAATTACCTTCATCTTATCTTCGAGCTTTTCACAAAGAACCCTGTTAAGTTCTTGTACGTCATGCTGCAGGAAAGAATCATAGGTGTCCCACCCAAAGGACTTTGTCAATTCTTTGGTTGCTACACTAGTGTCATTATACTGGAGCTTATAAAACAAACTCTGCAAAGCTAAAGGAATGCTGCCGGATGGATTGTCATTCTCAGTTGTTGGCATATGATAAACAGCCTGAGAAACAAAAATGAATTAATCATATGTATGAAGATAATTATCAAAGAAATCATTCATCGACAAGGCTAACCTTTCTAAAATAAGGAATATGGTATAGTGTCTGGAGGAGAGAGTTCATATAACAAGTGGCTCCTTGATTCTTAAGGCCAACAAAACCAGTCTCCTTTTTAGAGTCATGGGACCAGTAGTCAGCAATTTTACGAACAGCAACATCAGCTTCAATTATGACTGTATCATCCATAAGATAACCTCTTCCAGGATCATATAGTTCACTAAGAGGCATGAACGATGTGAAACCCCAGTCACTCTCCCTTGCATTAAACTGGTGCTGAGTATCTGCCATAAGGATCATAACATTTAATAAAACAGCCATCACTTGTACAAATCAAATCACAATACTCTATGGAATATATTCAGAACCCCTCAAAGATAGAGAGCAGCGGAAGCAGCGTCATAAAATAAAAATATCAAGAAGCATAAGTCAGAAAGGTCCCACTAACTTATTAAGAAAGAATTCGGGATAAACTAAAGAGAAGATGGCAACCGAATCAAGTTTCCTTTAGAGGAATCCCCAATCATGATTATATTCTCTCTCCAATGCAAGAACATGACTACACACACCATCTAATTAATTTTCTCCGACAAGCTGCTTGACATCCCTTCCCGGGGAGCTTTGAGGGTTGAGTTAAGAGATGGACAAAGTTCTGAAGCATTTCCAAACTCGCACTTAAAAGAAGGTCAAGATCATTCCAGTCATATCCTTCAGGAAGTCCCTACAAAAGATGCATTTCATAGAACCCTCTAGAAACTATCGCTGTCATCAAGATCCCAAAGATGAGTCTTTGAAAGATCAGAT
>DF358206.1:49334-65435 GCA_000787875.1 Solanum virginianum
ATCAGATATTTTATGTACTGTTCCCCAATGAATGAAGAATCATATGACCTGCACCATTAACCAAATTTGCACAGGCACTCTATACAGGCGAGAGCTGAGCCTTGGTTCAAAGGTATAGCTGTTCCTTGGTTTTCATGACCTGGGCCTTGGGTTCGAGGCATAGAAGCAGCTCCTATCAGAAATTCAAGGGGAACGCTACTAGAGGTAGACCCTCAATTTACCTTACCACATGTAGTAGGGGTGCATGGCTAAGCCCTCAACTTTCTTTTTTTGGGATTACTTTTCCTTCCATATTTAGGCTACTCGTATACACTACTTAAATCCCAACATGCTTGAGAGAATAATCAAGCACTTCACTCTCAAATCTCTTCTTTCTTTACAAATTTAATGAACAGATCTTCTCAGAATCAGATCTGCCAGTACTAAAAAGGCCTTTCAGAAATGCTACATGTAAATAAAGTAAAGATAATGGTGAACCTATTAAATCTTTCAGCAAAACAAATAAAAGAAACTAGTGGACAATTAGCATCACTATATGGAAGCATGTCTTCAGAAGCAGCAATAAGACATTCATGCAATCACATTTTTAAACTCATCCACAAAGTTCATATCTTTTATACAACAAATAAGATCTCTGACCTTTTCTTACTGTGAGCTTGTTATGAATTCGATTGATAACAGCTAAGCTAAACTGGGCATATCTACTCCAACCATAAGGCAATGTTGCAGCATCTGCCACATCTAAATACATTGATAAATGATCTGCATTGTTTCCTTTTGGGAATATCAGAATCCTCCTGCAAGACAATGCATAGTATAGTACATCATTATCATATCCGCATTAAATTTGTTAGCTAATCCACTAAAAAATGGGCTGTTGAATATAATTACCATTTATATCCTCCTACTTTAAAAGGATCAGAGTACAACTTCTTCATATTCAACCTTGAAAATTTTTCAACAGTCCATGTAAAGCGGCCTGTCGCCGGATTATCCACTGCCTGTGCATCAACCGTATTTGTTGTTTCTGCTGGTGCAACTGCCAAAACTAAAGCATGCAAGAATTTAAATGACTGAGAAAAAAACACGGTATCACTTATTCAGTTGACGACACCTCAATCCCAAACTTGTTGGGGTCGGTGATACATTCATCTACATATTCTGCGCAATTGTGCTCTGTTTCATACTAATACTAGTAAGAATTAATGCAACTTACACACACTAAAATTTAATCAATGCAAAAATGTGCAGATATTCATATATATTCCACCAATACCATAAGAAAGGTGACATTAAATGATAAACAAAAATGACTACACATATTATTTGGTATAAGTGTGTGTATGTGTGTGTGGAAGTACGTGAGATACCTTCCATAGGCTGAGGTCCCTCGGTAGGAAAGTCGGAACTAGGGACAAGAATTTCGTGATCTTCTGGCTGCCAAAGACAAAATAATAGAGTTAGCAATTATATCTAACGAAACTGGACAATTTTGATCATTCACATATAATCTAAAAGGAGAAATATATGAAATTTTTACACCATGATATCGTCCAAATATTAAATTCAGCACATATTCATCCAAAAGATCAAACTACTTCAAACTCCAAAAAAGGACCAAAAGTGTAGCGCAACTCCACCAAACAAGGCAACTTTAAGCAACATTAAAACTACACTAAACAAACTAAAACTGTTAACAACAAAGTGAATTAACACATCAAAATAGCTAATAAATTCAGTCACCGTTTTAAATATATTTTAGGTCAACTCACACCAGAATCACAGCGGACTACACTCAGCACCTATAAATCAAAAGCATTCAAAACTACACCAAGCAAAGCTACTAGGTCAATCTCACACTGCAATCACAGCAGACTACATTCAACACCTATAAATCAAAAGTATTCAACATTTCAAAAACTACACCAAGCAAAGCTAATTTTTTTTTTTTTTTTTGAAGCTAGGAAAAAAAAATACAAAGTGAATTCACACAGCACCATAGCTACTTTAAGCAAATAATAAGCAAAGACAACTTCAAACAAAAAAATGTAAAACAAAGGAAAATCTGTTAAAACAAAGTGAATTCACACAGCGCCATAGCTCATAAAATTCAGTCACCATTGCATTTTCAGGAATTTTTAGGTGAATTAAACACGGCAATCACAGTGGCTACATTCAGCACCTATAAATCAAAAGCATTCAAAATTTTATCCAGCAACTATAAAAGCAAAGCTCAAAAATAACAAAAAACAGATATATCAATCACATCTAGCAGCGCGGCTTAAATTCAACAACTGTATCCACCAAAAAACGCAACTTCTAAACAAACCAAAATGAATTCACACAGTAGCCTAGCTCATAAAATTCAGTCACTGTTAAACTTTAAGCAAATTTTAGGTCAATCAACATTCATCACCAATTCAATCAAAACAATTAACAATTTTCAAAAACTAAACTACTTCAACACAAATGATAAACAAAACAAATTCTTCACAGAACAAAAAAACTAGAGACGATTAGACATGATAGATTTATTTACATCCATCGGAGGAGGAGTGAGTAGAGTCATTGCCGGAAAACGGTAACCCTACGATCGTCCGGCAAATCGGAGAATTGGGGAGGCGATGGATCGAAAGACTTGAGAGTGCGAGGACTCAGAAAAAGAAGAAGAAGAAGAAGAGGTAGTGAAGAAAGGAAAGAGATTTTTATAGTGGGGCAATTTCGCAATTATGAGAAAATTTATTTTTCTTTTTTTTTTTTAATTTACTTTTGTGTTTCTACTTGGACAAGTACTTTTTATTTACGTCAATTGCTCAGTTGATTGTGACAGTGATTTCACACGGTATACTAAAAAAAATGGTTCGTTTTAATTAATTCTAAAAAAATTAAACTAAAAATATGTAAATGCACTAAAAAAAATTTAAATAACATTACAATAAAAACAATAACATATGCAGTAAAATTTCATAATTTGGGTCTGAAGAGGGTAACAAATACATAAATCTTACCACTACCTCATAGAAACAGAAAGGTTGTTTTCTTAAAATTCTCAGCTCAAAAATATCAAACTATTTTTTAATAATATAATATTAAATATGTGAGGTGAAAAAATAAAATTAAAAGTTGTTTAAAAAAGACAAAAAGAAGTCAGACAAACCAATTGAAATGGAGAAAATATATAATTTTTTGTCTCAATTTACGTGGTAGTGACCTAATATTTTTTTTAATTATAACTTTTTATGTCTTTTAAATTATTTATTTTTATAATTTATAATACTTTTTACATAGTTTTTAAATATGTAAATTTATATTGCTAAAAAATTTAAAAATTTTATATAAATTAACGATACAATATTTTTTTTAATTATCAAAATATGAAATATGACATGAATTGGACAAAATTAGGGCGAATTATGTAATTTAAGTTATTAATGAGTGGAAAGAGTTTTTACAATATATTGATGTAATTTGATGCATCGTTAATTATCATTTTAATTTATTTATTGTAAAAATTTAATAATAATGACTTTATAAATGAATATAATTGTGTAAATAATTTTTACATTTTATTAATACATAACGTAAGTTAAACTTCATTTATTGTTATTGTTCTACTTTAAAAAAAAGGATGACTTCATGTGGAAGGAGGTTATTTATTGTAGTAAAAATTAAATTTTAGTTTCTCTATTTCAAACTTGTTATGTTTCATTGTTAAATGTTCTTATAGCATTAATTATTCAAATTATGCTTGATTGAAAATTTTTGGTCAAGTCTCAAGATCGAAATTCACTGGGTGTAAATAATTTTTAAGGGTCATCGGATTGGGTAAAATCTGAATTAATAGTGGTGCACTTGTGGGAAACTCCTTGCCGAGGGCCTGTGCATCTCGGGATTAGTCGGGGCTCTAACAGACTCGAACACCCAGTGTAAATCAAGAAAAAAAACTTTGGTCAACTTTTATATAGAATTTTTTTGGTAAAAATATATTACTCTCATGATAAGACTATGTGGTACTTCCTCCGTCTCATTTTAATTGAATTTGTGAGTCAATACATATATATTAAGAAAAATATTCAAAGACAGAATTTAACTCACACTTTCCAATATTACTATTGGGAAGTCATAAATATGTAGTTGAATTTATCTCTCAGAAAATGTAAACCTTCAATAAATAAAAAGACAAATATGAAAAAAGTTTCAAATATTTATTTTGAATTTTGAACTTTGAACAATTTAACTATTTTAAACATTGAAAAAAGTCTTAAAAATTCAATTAATTTGAGACAGAAAATGTCTATTTTAATTTAGTCATTAGGTTAAAGAATGTTATATATTGTTGTCTATCTAGCAGATTGAGGTGTCTACATAGTTCATAGATTTTAAGAGAAAAGAAATAATTTTATTTGTCGAAATTAAATATAAATTTTATATTTTGTCTATAAATTATTTGAATGTTTGATTTATTGGACAATCACAAAAAGGATAAGCAAAGAATGGATTACTGACTGACCAATTAAAACACTAAACTTTGGTCTTCGAATTTTCTGTCAAATAAACATTATTACAAAGTTTTAAACCAGCGGATTGGATTAAAATTAAAAATGATAAAATGGATTGAAATAGAAATTGAGTTAAATCATGACCCATTTAAGATTTACTTTGGGCCCAAACAAGTTGAGCTCAAATGGACTAAGTTTCGGATTGAGTCATGACTAATATAATTTAACCCGCTCAATCTCAATATTTTAACATATTGTTATTTACTTCGTTATAACCACAATTTGAATTTTAAATCAAGAAAGTAAACATAAAAAGTTACAAATAAATGAATAAATCATAAAAAATACACACTACATAGACGCAAATAAAGAGCGCTAGAACGAGTTGAAATTGAAGATTGAATTGGGCTCATAATGGGCTAAGATTTAAATGAATTGAGATTGAATCTAATTCAAATTATCTTGAGCCGAACCATAAAATTTTGAGCAGATTACCCATATTTGGACTCATTTTGACAGCCTTGCTACACATCTTAACATGTCAATCAAACATACTTTAACTTAGAGAATGATCATCTAAACACCCTCGAGATTTACACATCACATCAACATCAACTGATCACAAGATAAATATGTCATTATGATCAACAAGAAGCTAGAAATGATAGCACATTGGCTAAAGAAGATGGAAGAAATGGTTGATGACAGCAGGATACTTTGGCATAAGATAAAACATTTGGGAGTAATAAGCAAGGGAAATGCTCAACAGGGATCCCAGAGGCCTGCTGTCCAAGTACCATCAACAGTTTGTATTCAACTAATGTTGGAGTAATTTGACATTGATATGCATCATATGTTAAAACGAAGCAGAGTCGTAAAAAGTAGTACAATATGCGACTGCTGCCTAACAAAAAGATATTCTTAATTTGTCTGCAATAAAAGCTAATATAGCAGATATTGGGAACAAGAAGTTGTTTTCCAGCTCTTCCTTCACTAACACGTCCGCTACCCCATTCTGCTTCCGCTAACTATGCCTGAGCAGTGGTCTAGGTAGCCATTCTATCAATGACCTGCATTCAAGTAAAATGGATAAGTGTGTCATGTGATTTTACAACCAAACATTGCAGTAGATTAAAAGGACCACCCATAGGGAGCACGTCCCCTCTTTAATGAGTTTTGCACAGCATGAATGCAAATTAATTGAAGCCTGGATGCAAGTACCAAGATACTGGATGGAAAACAAACAAAATATGGTGTGATCTTTAATAGTAGCCTCTCAATATAGCTACACGATGCAATGACAGTGTCAACTGTTTCGTGGAGAACCGATTTTTTCAAAATTGATCCTTACTTAAAAGTCGATACCTTCAGTAGTCAATGATTTTTCGGTATGAAGATAGCAGCTTCAAGTATGATTTTATCGTCCACAAGATAACCTCTTCCAGGATCATGTAGTTCAGTAAGGGGTATGAATAATGTGAAACCCCAGTCTTTCTCCCTTGCATCAAACTGGTGTTGAGTATCTGCCATAAGGATCAGAATAGTGAACAAAAATGTCAGCACTTCCGATTAACCGAATCACAATACACTACACTCGATGCTGATGATGAGGAAAATCAGAAAATCTAACACAGCAAAAGCCTTACTCAAACAGCTTAAAATATGCAGCTGTTAGATAATCTTAAGATTTTCCCTGATCATAAATTCATGAACAAAATTAATTCATATCGTTTTTGCAACAAATGAGATATCTGACCTTTTCTCACTGTGAATTTGCCATGAACTTGATCTAGAACAGCTAAGCTAAACTGAGCATATCTGCTCCAACCATTAGGCAATGCTGCAGAATCTCCCACATCTAAATAAATTGATAAATGATTATTATTGTTTCCTTTTGGGAACATCAGTATCCTCCTGCAAGACACAATGCACCGTATTGTACGTCATTATCATAACCGCATTAAATTTGTAAAGTAATATACTAAAATGGGATGATGGAAACAATTACCATTTATATCCTCCTACACTAAAAGCTTCAGAGTATGACTTGTTCACATTCAACCTTGAAAAACTGTACACAGTCCATCTGAAGAATCGTGATTCGGCAAAATCCACCGTACTTGCTGTATCCACTGGTGCAACTTCCAAAAATAAAGCATGCAAAAATTTTAAATGACTCAGGAAGAAAATACAATATCAGTAAAAATACATATATATAAACACCACCACAATCCCAAAATTGTTATGAATCCTCTACATATTTTTCTCAATTTGACACCATTTCATTCTATTGCTTATGGGTTTTTGAGACGAGGGTTCCCAGGAAACAATCTCTCTACTTCTATAAGGTAGTGGTAAGGTCTTCGTACATTCTACCCTCCCCAAACCCCACTTGTGGGATTCCACTAGGTATGTTGTTGTTGTTGGCTGTATTTCATTCTATACTGATGAGTAATTAGTGATAAGTAAAACATAGTACATTTTAATCAATGTAAAGATGTGCAGCAGTTCACATGTATTCCACTAGTGGAGTATGAAAAGTTATATTAAATAATAGAAAGAACGACATACAATACTACTCCGAAAGAGTGTGTGCACAAAAGTAAATGAGATACCTTCGACCAGCTGAGGCTTCTGAGTAGGACAACCGGAACTAGGAACAAGCATTTTGTGCTCTTTTGGCTGCAAAAACTATGCAAAGTAAGAAAATTCAAACCAACAACGCTACACAATTTTGATTAATCTTTCACAGTTACAATACTTTGGTAAATGAGAATTCAATGTATGTGAAAGGAATATAAATGTTCAGGATGTTGGATTGAAGGACTTTGTTGAGTTCAAGTTCTTGCCTAACAAGGAAGTAGTGAAGTAAAGAGGTTTGTGTTAACAGAACGTGTGTCTATTTCTCGCTGATGTATGTTACAAGAGTATTAATTGTTGATATTCCTACCAGCGCATGTGCTACTCAGCAATTGCTATAAATTAGGACTTCAGTTACTTTAGAATTAACTCATGTAATATAGGACTCTTCATGTATTTTCTGTGCTCCTACTTCCTAGAAGTTAGCTTTGCACGATCTTAGTAGAGACTCATTAATAATACACAATCTCATGTTGCTTCTATGCAATTATATGGTTTAGAGCCAAACTACTCTAACGAGTCCAAGATCCAATTTTTTTTTGTACATATGGCCACTACTACCCCCGTCGATAATGACGACTCAGTCCCTGTCCTACAACACCTTGTTCAATTCAATCCGTCTTCCCAGCTGCCCATTAAACTCTCTGGCAGCCATAATTTAAGCATACGAACAGCCCAAATTCCCATGCTCCTTCATGGCCATGACCTCTATGGTCATCTTGATGATACCAAAGTGTCCACTCCTGAAACCGTCACCATCAATGGACTGAAAACTGACAACCCTGCGTACAAGGATTGGTTTCGTCAGGATAAGCTCATCCAAAATGCCCTCAAAGCCTCTGTTAATGTCACAATTGCACCCATGCTCGCTTCTGCAATCAATTCCAAAGCTGTGTGGGACCAACTTCACACTTCCTTTGCGAACAAATCACAAACTCGCATTTTTAGTCTTCGTCACCATCTCAGTCGAGTAAGCAAAGACAACAAATCCGTTGTTGACTATATGCGGGAAATTCTCGCTCTCTCTCTGATGAACTAGCCACAGCGGGTTCCCCTGTCAATAATGAGGAACTCGTGGTGAAAATATTGAGTGGGCTTGGGCCAGAGTTACATGAAATCTCAGCAGCCATAAGGGCACGAGACTCTCAGATCAGCTATGCAGAGCTTTTTGATTAGCTTCTTGATCATGAAATGTTCCTCAAACACGAAGAACTCAAGAAGACTACCACCCAGATCACAGCAGCTGTTGCTCATCGCTCAATAAATCCTCCATCAGCCCCTCCACAACAATTGCGGCCCACCCAACAACAGTACCTGCAGTCCTCACAACAGACAGCAACATCAAAGAAACACTTCCCAGTCCTCCATGGGTCAAGTGCAGGAGCACAACTTCCCCCAACAATCCTCCCGAGTCCGATGTCAACTTTCTGACAAATTTGGGCATACCCCAAATGTTTGTTGCTCTCGATCCCATAATCACTTTGAAGTAAAACCAATTTTGTTGCACAAACAACACCAAATGACCCTTGGATTGTCGATTCGAGTGCGTCTCACCATATTACATCTGATACCGACAACCTCCACAATGTTCAAGACTTCAAAGGGGTCGACGAAGTGACAATGGGTAATGGTGATGTGATTCCAATCACTCAATCTGGTAATACTCATTTACATGCATCGAATACTACCTTTAAACTCTCTAATATTTTGTGTGCTCCAGCCATCAAACGCAAACTTATCTCAGTCAATCAATTTTGCAAGGACAATCTAACCTCAATTGAATTTTTCTCTTTTAAATTTCTTGTTAAGGAACTGACTACGGGAACACCTCTATTATGCGGCCCGAGTAAAGCAAGACTCTATGAATGGTCATCGTTGTCTCGACCAAACATCAATGTAGCTTTTGCTAGACCTTCCTTAAATTTGTGGCATCAGACATTGGGCCTCCCCCATTATCGCGTTTTACTTTCCATTTTAAATAACTCTCGTCTTTCATTTTCTTCTAAAGATCAGTTTACTTATTGTAATTCATGTTGCTGCAATAAAGCACACAGATTTCCATTTTATTCAAATACATTATCCAGCAAGTCTCCATTAGAAATAATTTACAGTGATTTATGGGGCCCCTCTCCAGTTCTCTCCATTGATAAAAAACGATATTATTGTTTATTTGTAGATCAGTACAACAGATACATTTGGTTGCACACAATGAAAAACAAACATGAAGTTCACAAAGTTTTTCAAAACTTGCATCCTGTGCTTGAAAAGTATTTTGGCCACAAAATTCTCACACTTTACATTGATGGCGGCGGAGAATATCAAAACCTACAACCATACCTTAATTCAAACGGCATACAACACCTTGTATCTCCCCCTCATACTCTTCAAAGGGTCTCCCGAGCTGAAAGACGTCATCGCAAGCTCATCGTGACAGTCAAAACACTACTTCACTAAGCAAGTCTACATTTCGATTTTGGACATTCGCTTGCCATTTTTTTTTATTTGCACCGGGTGTCCGAGTCTCTTAGAGCCCCGACTAATCCCGCACAGGCCCTCGGTAAGGAGTTTCCCGCAAGTGCACCACGGTTAATTCAGGTTTTACTCAGTCCGATGGCCCTCAGAAATTGTTTGCACCTAGTGGGTTTCGATCTTGAGAAAAAGTATTATACTATATTGAGTTTTGGGAAATGAACAATTTTAAATTTTGTACCTCACGTATTTATGTAATTAAAAGTTATTTTACTAAATACATTCGCTTGCCATTATGCTGCCTTTCTAATAAATCGCCTGCCAACCACCACACTTCATAACAAATCTCCCTTTGAAACTCTTTTTAGTGAGCCACGAACTTATGAATCTCTTCTTACATTTGGCTGTCTATGCTATCCATGGTTGCAACCCTATGCCTAAAACAAATTCCCTACTCAAAACCTTGTGCCTATCTTGGTTTTTCTGTCATTCATCATTGCCATCAGCGTTTTGAACCCACCAGCTCCAAACCAGAATGTAAAGTTTTTAGAAGATATTTTCCCATTTGATAATCTCTCCTCTTCTTTAAAACAAAGTTTTTCATCTTTAACTTGGGACCATTTTTTAAATCCCAATAATTCAGTCGTGGAAAATAATTTAAACAATTATCCTCTAGATTTCATGATGTTGCCCCCACCATCCCATTGAGGCAAGATACACGTCAAGATACCTACTCACTTCGTGCCGCTCAGAAGAGAAACCCATAGTTGGATCAATCAACCACTCCTATATCAGGTAATCTTCTTCAAACTAACCTATCTTCCAATATGCAACCATCCCACTTTATATTTCAAAGCCAACCCTCGGCCCTCTCTACTCGTCCTCTCTCCCTACATCGCCAACCACCAATTACTCATGTCTATCGACGTCGCCCAAACTCATCACCCAATATACCAACACAGTCCCTCCATCCTACCAGCACTCGTAGTTTGCCTTTATCCACTGAATCAATAGTTCAATTTCCACAAACAGACCAAAAACACATAGTGACCAGGTCGCAAAATGACATCATCAAGCGACGCAAAATTGTTGACTACACTGCCCAAATAACCCGCCGATCCTGTACCTCCTATACCGATAACCCATAAACAAGCACACAAATTCCCATACTAGAAAGATGTTATGCAGGTTGAGTTTGATGCATTGATGAGGAATCAGACTTGGGAGTTGGTTCCAACGGACCAGACTCGAAGTGTTGATCCCTGTAAGTGGTTGTTTCGAATCAAAACCAAGCCCGATGGCTCAATGACATGTATAAAGCACGTTTGGTTGCAAAAGGGTTCACTCATAGACTTGGAGTTGATTTTCATAAGACATATAGTCCTGTGGTTAAACCTACCACCATTCACACTGTCCTCACTCTTGCTATACAAAAAGAATTGGGGATAACATCAACTCGATGTCAATAATGCTTTTCTCTAGGGAAAGCTTCAGGAAGACGTATTTATGACACAATCTCCAGGATATGAATATTCAGTGCATCCCGATTACGTCTGCCATCTCAAAAAGGCTATCTACAGCCTGCGACAAACTCCTAAAGCATGGTATGATGGCCTCACCAATTCTTTGATCCAAATGGGGTTTCACATGTCTGGATCTGATAATATTTGTTCTGCATAATTTAGGAGTCACTATTTAAATTTTGATTTGTGGACGATATCATACTCACGGGCAGCAATGAAGTAATCATTCAACAAGTCAACAACTCTCTTTCCAAAAAAATTTCTCTCAAGTACCTTGGTTTACTGCACTATTTCTTAGGCATTGAGGTACATAGGGATGCCAATGGTCTGCTTCTTAGTCAATCTAAATACATACAGGAGATACTACATGACACTAAGATGCAAGAATGCAAAGGATTTCAGTCACCAATGAGTACGCCGGGACTACTACTGCGGGATGATAAAGCTCCCAAAACTGATGGCAAAGTATATAGGACTGTACTTGGTAGGCTTCAGTACCTTCCGCCTACCCGAGCTGACATCACATATGCAGTCAGCAAGCTAACTCAGTTCAACATCTCTCCCTCCATGTTTCACTGGAAAGTTGTTTAAACATATACTTCGGTATCTTAAAGCCACATCCTACTATGGTATTCATATTTTCCCACAATAATTTACCACTCTCGATCTCTATGTCTATGCTGATGCAAATTGGACAGGTGATATTAATGATCGTGAGACCTTGAAAGGGAGCAAACCCCAAGGCTCAAGTCTATTACCACTAGGCCAATCCCCGAGGGTTGATTTAGTTATAACGCTCTATCTCTGGTTACATTGTTTACCTAGGTACAACGCCTATTTCTTGGTGCTCTCGTAAGCAAGCTACTGTCTCCCGCTCCTCCACTGAGGCCGAGTATCAGGCGGTTGCTTCAGCCTTCTCTGAAACAAACTGGATCACTCACTTGCTTAAGGATCTTCATGTGCCACACTCTGCTGCTACAATACTTTATGATAACCTTGGGGTCACCTACATTGCTGAAAATCAGTACATCATACAAAAATGAAGCATCTTGAAGTTGTTGACCTTCACGTTGTTCGCAATTAAGTCCGCAATGGCCAAGTTTGAGTATCACATATTCACTCCACTGATCAAGTTGCAGATCCCCACTCACCAAATAGCTGTCCAAGGCAGCCTTTCACCGCATGCTTCCCAAGTTATGTGTTGTCCCTTCACATCCAACTTGAGGGGAGCGTAAAAGCGCACGTGCTACTCAGCAATTGCTATAAATTAGGACTTCAGTTACTTTAGAATAACCAACATAATATAGGACTCTTCATTTATTTTATCTGCTCCTATTTCCTAGGAGTTAGCTTTGCACGATCTGTTCTCTTGCCTTGTATATAAACTGTAGTAGAGACTTATTTAAGTCATTAATAATACACAATTTTCATCTTGCTTCTCTGCAATTATAATTCCTACCATTGAAAGGTGTAATAGGATAGCTTGGAATCTTTTAGCTTAGCTAGAGATTTCGCATTCAAGCTTAGCAAACTTAGAACCAATAGACAAAGAGTATTTTACTACTACCTTGGTGGGTCTACCAGGCGTGAATTTGTATTAGTTCAAGTCTGTGGATTTCAAATACATGTATACAAAAAAGTCGTTAAAATATTTTTATCTTTTTTTCATGGATTTTTGAATATCTTCGTTGTATTTGTATCCAACATTATCTATTTTTTGGTCATGGGTTAGAATATGTATTGCATATTGACGTTGAACTAGAAGATCGAGGTTTCTATAAAATTACAACTAGATTAGGAAATGTCTTATAAACTCCCTGAGTCCTCCTTGTTCCCCAATTCTCTCTCTAATCCTTACTTCCATCAGATACTCTGCTCTTAAAAATGATTTTTCAGCCATTTAAGAGCTTCCAATGACTACCACTATTTCCAGCCAAGTACTAGTCTCAACCCCGTTCCCCGAAAATAACCCCCTGAAACTAACAAGGAAATTATCCACTCAATAGCCGGACTTCCTCTTCGAGAAACCATATTATGGTGGAGCTCTACGCCTCACAAGTGATAGTGGCTCCAGCTTCAAGAAATGCTGCAGGAATTTGTCATTTAAATGTGCTTTGACAGATCATCTCAGCAATTTTACATGTCTTGTATCTGACTCTTTCTCTTGACTGTATTGCTCGTCGGGTTCAAATGTTAAGTAGAAGTGAGCAAAATATAGTACAGCAAGTGTACAGCCAAAAATAGAGACATCATCAAAATCTATAGCATACTCCAAGGAATATTATAAGAGCGTGCCACACATACCTGGTGATTGTGCACGTAATCCAAAAATGAAGGAATCTCAGGAAAGCGACATCGTTCACTGAACTGACTCTGAAGGGATTTCTGAAAGCAAATTATATCACCATCTATTAGCTGCAAAACGAGAGGAAGATCACAGAAAAAGGTTTCATTGGTGATAAATCCAGCAAAACAAACAAAAAGGAAAATAGTATTGAAAGAAATTGAAAACAGATCAAGAAATGCATAAAAAACCCAAAGAATCAACTGACAATTGGTTGCACATACCTGGCACTCACAAAAACTCAACATGCCATCAATTTTTTCACACATCACCCTGGGTTCAAATCTTATTTCCTGTGAATAACAAACTTGAGAAATCACATATCACATGTTAAGATTAAATAACTGCTAGCA
Source organism: Solanum virginianum (assembly GCA_000787875.1). Classification (NCBI taxonomy): domain Eukaryota; kingdom Viridiplantae; phylum Streptophyta; class Magnoliopsida; order Solanales; family Solanaceae; genus Solanum; species Solanum virginianum. Next base: position 63,163 of record DF358206.1, read on the forward strand.
AGAGAAGAAGAAAAATAACCTCAAAGAGTTCAATTTCTTCATCAGGCGAAAAGCCAGCCAACTCCTTCAGCTTTATTTGTATCTCCAGCGGCTTGCCACTTCCTTTTACAAAAAGATGTCCAACATACCTGACAACAAAAAGGAATTAAACAGAGAGACCAAAACACCTCATCAACATCATGGCTTCTCATATATCCATCCCCAAGCAGTTGACTTTAACATAAATTAACGTATCAAATGTATTAACTAGAGAATTAGCCCTATTAATACGATGGCTCTCAAGTCCAAGGTTTTGACCAAGTAATCTCCTAGCTTTTTTGCCCCATTTTGTGTACGCTGATGCTAACTACATTGAGATTCAATCCTCTACAATGTCTGGTTAAAACCACTAGATCAAGTACAAGTCAAAGCACCTTCCCATATAATCGTGTTTTCTCAAAATAAATGACGAAAACCCAAATTCAAACTGAGAATCACTACTTTAGTGGAAGTATTTCAGCTATTGAGAAGGAGAATGTAATACCTAATCGTCTCTTTCAGAGGGTCATAAAGTTTGAAAAACAGAAGGATTTCTTCCCTGGTTGTCTTCCCTAGTGGATGTAAAGGTCGCAAATCCTGCAAGAATACAGAAAATAAGAAATAAAATCCAAAAGAAAACATGTAAAATAAACCCTCACAAGGAAAACATGCAACAAGTCAATCACCGTAAAGGAAGACATGTAAGCAGGTGATGCATTACCAGGCATAACCCAACTTCCAGGAAAAGATTTAACTCATCTTTTTTCCATTTATTTGAAATGCCTCTCAGTTCACCAACCTGAAAGCAAATCATGCAAGATAAATAACACCGAGTTAATCAAGCACACCCATCCTTTAACAGATTGTAGAAGCCATGCACTACAGAAGAAAGAGCGGGCAGGAGGGAGTTGAAGAGGAAGAGGAAGAGGAAGGACTTGTGGATCAGCGATGGATGAACAATCATGAGCAAAAAATTGATCCTATTGACTAGCAACTGAAGGCATTTAATTTATAAGCAAGCGATATTGGTGGATGTCAAGCTCATAATCAAAATTTCCAGGAAATAAGTTAAGATTGCAGTAACAATTATCTAACTTAGAGCTTGTTTATTGCTTTTGACTAATAAGTCAAAAGCCATAGGTTAGAATTTCTAGTTTTTGGCTTTTGACTTATTTTTGTCTTTTTTACTTGAAAACACTTTATTAATTTATTGAAACATTCTAAAAGTGCTTAGAAACTATTTTGACTTAAAAGCAATCCAAACAAGCTCCTCTTAGTGGATTAATGTCCACAGAGCTTTCTTGGAATGGTGGAATCCTGGCTCATTTGTGCATAACACAACTATTCCATCAGGTGTCTATTATTTTTCACCAACACAAGTATCAGATTGAGTTTAGATCACTAAGATATAGTTAATTCAAGAAAAGGATCAAGAATATCCTTAGCTTGTTGTATGTGTGATTTATAATATTGGGTGTCAACAGTCCTAACCTATTGGAGATGGCTCAAAAATGGTCTAAAAATACTTTCAACCCAAACTGAATTGAATTGAATTCTTTTATTAATCAGTTAATTCTTTTATTTGTTCTAAAAATAATTTTTTTAATTTATAATTCTTAATATTAACTCATCTAAAATTATGTAAAATATTTAAGTCTTAACGTAAAACAAATAAAAGATTTATCATGTAAAGATTTGATTCAATTGCATAATTCCTCCCCCTATACCCTTCTGGGTGTTGTCATCTCTCGTATATGACAGTCTCTCTTGCATGTTTATACAAAAAAACTATTTTCTTATATGACGACATTAGGAATGCAGTGAAAAAAAACCCAAAATTTTTCATTCAATTTTTTAAAATTAGTATTTACATGCGACCATAATTTTCACTTGGCCTTTTTTAAATAATAAGATCTTATATTATTTTGTAAGGTGAAATTTAGAGTGTAGTATTTTTCCTAATTTTCAAGTTCTTACAAATCTTTTTAATTAATAAAAAGTTTCATTATTTTGTAGAATATAAATATATTAAATATTATTTTAGAAAATTTCAAGTTTTTTAGTAATTAATATGATCAGTACATGTATGATTGGAGTTAAGACTTATTTTTCCTTCGTCAACCAAAAGCAACAATATAGTAGTCGGAATTATAGACTAATTTTCCTATTTTTAAAAACCATAATTCTGGATTAAAAATTAATTTTATCAAATAATATTATTGTTATCTGTTATTTATTAAAAAGTAAATATCGAT
>DF358206.1:70043-88135 GCA_000787875.1 Solanum virginianum
ATTTTTTTTTTTTTGGGGGGGGGGGGGGAGACAAAAAGAGGATCAAGTTTATCTCTTAGCGAAAGCTTTGTATGGCCTAAAACAAGTCCCTGGGGATGAAAGTGAAGCTACCTGTATGTGAAAGTCACAGATGGTGAGTCCTTAATTGTCTCAATTCATGTGGATGACATGCTTGTTACAGGAAGCAAAATAGAACTAATCCAAAGGTTCAAAGGATGAAATGGAGAGTGTCTTTGAAATGACTAATCTTGGAGTCATGAAGTACTTCCTTGGCTTGGAAGTTGCAGTCCAGCGATGGAATATTTATATGCCAGCAGAAATACATTTCAGATATTGTAAACAGGTATAAAATGCAAGATTGCAAACCTGTGAGTACAATATCTTTTGGTGTGAAGCTTGGCAAGGATGAGGATTCTGAAAAAGTGGATGACAGTATTTATAGAAGCTTAATTGGCAGCCTTCTATATCTAACCGCAAGCAGACCGGACATTCTGTTTGCTGTAACTGTAAATTTGCTCTCGAGGTTCATGCATTCACCTAGCAGCGGCTAAAAGAGTGTTAAGGTATATTAAAGGAACCAATAGGTTTGGGATTTATTCCCCAACATCTACTGGAGTGACTATGAATCTGTTCGGTTACTCTGACAATGATTGGGGTGGCGGCATTGATGATTCCAAAGCACTTCTGGATATCTATTTTGTTTGTGGCCAAGTTGTTTTAGTTGGATCCCTAGGAAACAAGAAACTACAGCTCAATCAACGGAAGAAACTGAGTACATAGCTGCTGCATCTGCTGTAAACCAAGCTATCTGGCCAAGGAAGATGTTGAAGGATTTGGGCCATGAACAAACTAAAGCTACCAGGACCATGTGTGACAACAGTTCAGCGATTTCAATCTCAAAAAACCCAGTGTTTCATGGTTGAACTAAGCACATCAAGATCAAGTATCATTTTATTGGAGAAGTCCAACAGTCCAATGAAGTGTTGCTTGTTCATTGCTCATCCGAGAACTAGATAGCTGACATTTTTACTAAGTCTCTGCCAAAGGAAAGGTTTGAAGATCTGCGGCAAAGAATTGGTGTTCGTTAAGAAAACGCCAAGGAAGAGTGTTAGCCAGATGACATTTCCTGACTTCCAGCTTAGTGTTTTTACTTTTTTTAACTCCATTTTCAGTTTACAGCTTTCCTATTCTAGCAAAAGACTTAGTCAAAGTTAGCTGCTTATTAGTGGCCTTTAAGGCTGATTAGTAGGATATTTTCCCATTTAGTTTTATCCAGTTTGTAAGTGGCTAATAGATAGGAATTAGTTTTTTTTTCTTGTATATATTCAGATGTTCTTCATGTTAATGTTATATTGGAATTTTAACATCTTCTTTGAGTTTTTATATTTGGTTCAATTCTAACAGGATCTAGCATTTTAGAAGAAAGTCTTTCTCTTTATTGATGTCGAACTTCATCTGCCTTATAGTGATGAAAAGATATTCCCTTAGGCTTTGCCCAGGTCAGATGCTTCATGACACTGTATGTCAGGATTTGGGTTTCCATCGTTACTTCCCATACTTAAATTATAGTTATGATTATATTTATATAAGATGACTATTATTTATGTAATTTATGTAAGTCAACTTATCCGGTTAGCTAGGATAGTAGGTCCTCATTAAGTGTTAGTCACGGCCTTTCAGAATTGTGTCTTGACATTCACACAGCAACACAACAAATAACTTCATTCAGTATAACAAGTTACAGAAATTTTAGGTCAATTTCATCACAGTAGACTAAATTCAGCAGCTATAAAATAAGAATATCAATATTTTCAAATCTACACCAAAAACAGCTACTTTAAGCAAAACAAAAAACATACAAAACAAAGTAACGCTGTAGAAACAAAGTGAATACACACACAATAACACAACAAAATAAATTCAGTAATAATTGCTTTTTTAGAAGAAATTCTAGGTCACCTTCATACCACAATCAAAGTGGACTACATTCAGTTCATTTATTTACAAAAAAAATTACACCTAGAAAAGGCTACTATCAGCATAAAAACGAAAAAAAATTGAATACACACAGCAGCAGAGCTAATAACTTCTGAAATCATTCTTAAAAGAAATTTTAGGTAACTTTCACACAGCAATCACATCTGACAACATTTAGCACATTTATCTACGAAACTTCACTCAGAAAATCTACTGTAAACAAAAAATACACAAAACAAAGTGAATAAACACAACAATCGCCTTTCGGACTCTTCAAAATTGTCGACAGATGCGAGTCGGATCTTCCAAAAATAGTGTATTTTTGAAGAACCTGACACGGGCGCAGCAACATTTTTGGAGAGTCCGAGCAACTTAGCATCGGACTATATTCAGCACCTTTTAAAATCAAAATTACACCAAAAGAAACTACTATAAGCAGGGAAAAAACGCCATGTAAAGTAAAGCAAAAGTGTAAATGGAGATAAAATCACAGAGAAAAACTAGAAGATGAAGAAGAGGAGGATTATTACATCCGTCGAAAGAGTGAGGATTGACGTCGACGGAGAACGGGAGATCGAAAAACCGGCGCCGCAACTTTGTTGAGCTGGACTACTTGTGTCAAAAGCAAAAGGAAATATAAAAAGGTACTAACGGAAAAGGTCCTATAAATAGGTTTTAAAGGCAAAGGTCCTTTGATTTATAGAGGCATTTTCGTTTTAAAAGATTTCTTTTGTTTTCATATTTATATGTCTGGTAGGTGCATAGGAGTCAGATTCTTCAAAAATTCTTATATTGAAGTAAAACATTTAGGTAATTATGTATTAGAAAGACTCAAATTTGAACTATTCACGATGATAATTCTTGTTGATGATTTCTTTGTTATTTATTGTGATATTTCTAGCAGAGTTTTATCAAAGGTAATTCAAAATATGTCAATTTTATTCATAAAATCTTGTTGTTATCTTTTCCATTCAAATACATTTTCCAATTAGAAAAATAGCTTGAAAATATATTTTTACTAATTATATCTTCAAAACAAGAAAAATATCCAAATTTTCTCTTGAATTATTAATATTAAAACATGAATTGGGGGTTGGAACAAAAGAAATATATACATTGTTACATGCATAATATTTGTAGATTATTTATTGGCGAATGAATGAAGGTATGTTTGGCCAAGTGACCAAATGTGTAATTTATATACACGGAATACGTAAAGAGTTTTTATAATATATTGATGTAATTTAACATATTATAGCATAGTATTAGTTTTCTTTTCCAACCTAGCATTAGTTATCGTCTTAACTAAATTGTCAATTAATATTTGTTGTAGAAAGTTACTAACATGACCTTATAAATGAATCTAATTGTGTAAACAATTTTTACATTTTATTTTATTAATGTATGACTTAAACTCTATTTATGGTTGTTGTCCTACTTTTCCTTTTTTCTTCATTATCGAACCATTGTTGTTAAGTTTGTAGTATTAATTGTCAAATATGTCATGTCTCATTGTTAAAGATTCTAATAGCATTAGTTATCCAATTCCTTACCATCAAAATGTGTTGCAATAAAGTTGAAATCTTTTCACTCATAATTGATAGTTTTAATTTCGAGTTCATTAAATAGAAAAAAAAATTCTTAAAATATATTTTACTACTAAAGTGAATCTATTTATAGTGAATTTGGATTAACAATATTGATGGGTATTGAATATTGGACGCCTACATTAAAATTTTGTTGCATTTTAGAGCTCATGAGCTTTCAATAGTTTGTTTGTGATGTTGGATAACTTTTTTTTTAAGGAAAACAATAAATTTAGGATATTTCTTACACATTTGGTGGCAAATTCAACTATTTTCCCAAGTTAAATCTTGCTCCATCCATAAACACATGCAATTTCATCTCCGACTAACGTCTTATTTGTTTGCACTAAATGGAAATTTGAATTTAAATGGCTCAGGCATCAAACCATTAAAGGCATTTGTTTTCATTAAGATTTAAAGCACTTAATGGCTTTGAATAGGTCTTAATGATGAAGATTTACAACCAAGTATTAATATCACTAAAAGGTATTCTTGTGTGGATAATATTCATCATCACCCGATTCACAACCATCAACCACCACCTCTACCATCACAACTACCACTACTACCACTATTGTCAACCATTATCACTAATGCCATTGTCAAACACTAGTATTGTTGTCTATTACCAACCACCTATGTCATCAAAACCGCCATAGTTGCCAACCACTACTGTCAGATAATACCATGCTTACCTCCTCCGTTATTATAGTTTTAATTCATTGCCACCGCCATTTCCATCACCACTGTCAACCACTATCACCACTATTGTCAATTTTTACAACCAACAATTCCGCCATTGTAACTAACGTTGCCGCCAAATTCCACCATATATTATTTTAGTCACCACCATCACCACCACTATTATCAGCCACTACGATCATTGTGGTCAATCTCTACTACCAACTACCTCCATCATCATAACTAGCATTACCGCCAATTACCACAATGACATCACCAACCACCACCATCAACATTTTCAACAACTAACATCAACCAACTTCACTATTACAACTACTAACACAATCACCAATTGCCAATGATTATGACAGTCACCACAACACCAACCGTTTTCATCGTCACAATATTACCACCAATCAACCATCACTACTAGAAATTAACAAACACAATTATCATCAACACCATCACTACAAAATATCTCCACCATCACTAGCAAGCATATGTATCTTCACCATCACTATCAAGCCAAAGTGTTTCACTTTTTTTAATCAAATAATGATTTATTTCTTAAAGAAAGTATTTAATTAATTTCTATTTGAAGTATAGATTTATTATGTATACATAAATAATGTATGTTCAGATGCTGAAAAACAAACTGTCTTACTCATTTGGCGGTCAACTTTAGAGAAAACATCTTAATCATTCAAATATGCATTCAACTTCAGACATCTAAGTAATCATTTGAAAACAAATAATGTAAAACAAATAAGGCCAAAGTACTCATTTGAAAATTCATCATGTGTTTGTCTCCAACATTATCTAACTTTTTGTCATTGGTTAAAACTTGTATTGCATATTGACGTTGAACTAGAAGATCGAGGTTTCTATAAAATTACAACAACTTGATTTTGAAAATGCCTTATAAACTCCCTGAATCCTGGTTCCCCAATTCTTACTCTCTAATCCTTACTCCCTTCTGTTACTCTCCTCCTAAAAATGATTTTTTATACAAATAAGAGCTTCCATCGACTACCATCATTTCCAGCCAATTACTACTCTCTCAACCCCGTTCACTGAAAAATAAACCCTCCAAACTAACAAGGAAATTATTCATTCATAGCCGGACTTCTGCTTTGAGAAACTAAATTATGATGGAGCTCTATGTCTCACAAGTGATAGTGGCTCCTTCTTCAAGAAATGCTGCAGGAATTTGTCATTTAACTATGCTCTGACAGATCATCTAAGCATTTTTACATGTCTTTGTATCTGTCTCTTTCTCTTGACTGTATTGCTTGTCGGGTTCGAATGTTTAGTTAGGTCAAAGTGAGCAAAATATAGTACAGTAGGTGTACAGTCAAAAATAGAGACATCATCAAAATCTATAACATACTCCAAGGAATATTATAAGAGCATGCGACACATACCTGGTGATTGTGCATGTGCTCCAAAAATGAAGGAATCTCTGGAAAGCAAAATATTGTTCACAGCACTGATTCTGAAGAGATTTCTGAAAGCAAATTATATCGCCATCTCCTAGCTGCAAAACCAAAGGAAGAGCACAGAAAAAGCTTTCAATGGTAATAAATCCAGCAGAACAAACAAAACGGAGAAAAGTATTAAAAGAAACTAAAAACACCAAGAAATGCATAAAAAACACAAAGAATCAACTGACAATTGGTTGCACATACTTCCCACTCACAGAAACTCAACATACTGTCAATTTTTCCACACATCACACTGGCTTCAAATTTTATTTCCTCTGAATAACAAACTTGAGAAATCACATATCATAAGTTTAAGATTAAATAACTGCTAGCAAGAGAACAAGAAAAATAACCTCAAAGAGTACAATTTCTTCATCAGGAGAAAAGCCAGCCAGCTCCTTCAGCTTAGTTTGTATCTCCAGCGACTTGTCACTTCCTTTTACAAAAAGATGTCCAACATACCTGACAACATAAAGGAACTAAACAGAGAACCAAAAAACCTCATCCACATTATGGCTTCTCTTATATCCATCCCCAAGCAGTTGACTTTAACAGAACTTCAAGTTTCAAATGTATTAAATAGTGAACTCTATTAATATGATGGCTCATCAAGTCCAAGGTTCAGGTCAAGTCATCTTCCATTTTTTTTTGTTGCCCCATTTTGTGTACGCTCATGCTAACTACAGTGCGATTCAATCCTCTACAATGTCTGATTTAAACAACTAGATCGAGTACAAGTCGAAGCACCTTCCCATATAATCTTGGTTTCTCAAAATAAATGAGGAAAAGAAATTCAAATATGAAAATCACTACTTTAGTGGAAGTATTTCAGCTATTGAGAAGGAGAATGTAAAACCTAATTATCTCTTTCAGAGGGTCATAACGTTTTAAAAACAGAAGGATTTCTTCCTTGGTGGATGTAAAGGTCACAAATCCAGCAAGAATATGCAAAATAAAAAATAAAATGCAAAAGTAAAACATGTAAAATAAAGCCTCGCAAAGAAAACATGCGACAAGTCAATCACTGAAAAGGAAGACAAGTAAGCAGGTTATGCATTACCAGGCATCTATTTTTCAAAAGTACGCACTTCATCATGGTCCACTAGATCAAAATAAATCTCCTTTCCAATTTGCTCACAGAGGTCTTCATCACGGGGCTACCTGAAAAATGAAATGACTAATTACAGTTAAAAGTTTTCCAAGTATAAAGACACAAAAAGGGATAGAGACAAAAAAGTTGAAAGAAACCTTGATCATTGTGTAGAGACAAGTCTCTGCTTTCTCCGTTCCCATTTGTACCTTTTCTTCTTGCTCTTTCTTCACTCCAGCCTGAAATTTGAGGGCGATAAAAGATCACCACGACCGGACAAGATGAGAAACTAAGTCAGCAGTATTGAGTAGAAGACCACCCAAATACCACCCAAAGATACTAGTCTGTGTCCTTCTCATCCACATTGAACATAATCTTTTTTCCTCGTCACTGTCACGTATATACACAAGCATAAGCGCATTTGAATGTTTTACTAGTTCAAGACTACTGGAATTTATCTATTTTCTGAAGGCCTGAGATTTGACATATTTGGAAATACAGTGTTTAGGTGATGGACACTCTCAGATGCTTCATGCCACTGTTCTATTCCATGACACTGTATATGTGAGGATGCTGGGTTTCTATAATTCAAGACTTTCACTTCCCCTACTTAAATTATGGTTATGATTATGTTTATACAAGATATAAGATGGCGGTTATTTATGTAATTTATGTAAGTCTTAAACTTATCCGGTTAGCTAGGCATGGTAGGTGATGGTTAAGTGTTAGTCACAGCCTTTCAGAATTGGGTCTTGACATTCACACAGCAACACGGCAAATAACTTCATTCAGTATAACAATTTACAGAAATTTTAGGTCAATTTCATCACAGCGGACTAAATTCAGCAGCTATACACTAAGAAAATCAATATTTTCAGAACTACACCAAAAACAGCTACTTTAAGCAAAGCAAAAAATAAACAAAACAGAGTAAAGCTGTAGAAACAAAGTGAATACACACAGCTACACAACAAAATAAATTCAGTAGCAATTGTTGTTTAAAAATAAATTCTAGGTCGCCTTCGTACCAGAAGCCCAGTCAACTACATTCAGTTCATTTATTTACAACACTACACCGAGAATAGCTACTGTCAGCAAAAAACTAAAAGAAAGGGTGAATACACACAGCAGCACAGCTAATAACTTCTGAAATCATTCTTAGAAGAAATTTTAGGTAAATTTCACACAGCAATCACATCAGACAACATTCATCACATTTTTTTACAGATCTTCACTGGGAAAAGCGACCGTAAGCACAAAATACGCAAAACAAAGTGAATTGTGAGAACAAAATGCAAAAAACTTTTAGGTCAACTTCACATCGGACCATACTCAGCACATTTTGAAACCGAAAGAAGCTACCGTAAGCAAAAAAAATTCTTAAAAATACACTAAGTAAAATAAAGCAAAAGTGTAAACGAAGAAAAAGTGGCGAAGAAGATTACTACATCCACCGGAGATTGATGTCGCCGGAGAACGAAAGATCGTAAAACCGGCGCGGCAACTTTACTGAGCTGCATGCTTGCGTCACGAGGAAAAGGAAGTGGAAAAGGTACTAAAGGAAAAGGTCCCTTGAAATTTCTTTTGTTTTCGTATTTATTTTCTGTACGTGCATTAGAGTCCGGATCCTTCAAATTTCGAAAGGTTTTATATTGATCTATTTTCGTATTTATGTTTAGTATGTGAATTGGAGTTCAATATTTCAAATTTCAAAAGTTCTTATTTATTTATATATTATATTAAAAGTGTAAAGATTTTTAGAAAAATTGATTGAACTTCAATTTTGCGTTCTGTCTTAAATTTTAATTTAATTCTCAAGGTTTATTTATATTACACATTCACTTTCTTTGTTTCGTATTCTTTTCCCTTTCTTTTTTACTTTTTAAATTTTAAAAAAATAATATTGATTGTTATATCAACTTAACTTGCTTCATTCAAATTATATTATGATCTTTGTTTAGTTACTTGGGTAATAAATTTTCATTATTTAAAAATTTTGATTATTCTGTAACTAACATTTTCATCTATTTACAAGTTTCGTCTATTCAGGTAGAGTAATATCTCAAGCACAGTAATATTTCTTCATCTAATAATTTTTTTAATATAAATTTATAGACTATTTTCTTATTATTTTTGTCAACAACTTAAAGTCTTACTTATTGACAATTGATCAATAAAATAATATAAAAAAAACATTAATGAAGGCACTCGAAAGACTTTAACATTTGTTGACGAGGAGTTAATATTTTTTATTTATATTTTATATTTTAATTTTACATTTATATTTTAGTCGTTAATAATTAATTTTTTTCACAGGGCACAAAAGTTAATGTCACATTTTTTAACTTTCATATTGTAAAGTGGGACGAAAAATTGAAACAAGACAAAGTTTACTGCATCATAAATGAATGGATTAATAATGCTAATCCGAATTTTCTATCGGTAAACAAAGAGATTGAGATTGGATTCATCGATAACAATTGTTTTATTTATTTTTATTTTTTTGAAGTTGTTCTTTTTTAGAACTCAACTATTATTTAGAAGTCAAATATAATACATATAATAAAAATTAAATAGAGAAAATTTTCTTATTATGGTTAAATATCTACCAAACAATCGTTTTACAACTAAAATTTTGATCCAGAAAGAAAATATTTTTAACAATCAAATAATAATAACAAAAATTCAAAAGGAGGGGGGGGGGAACTAAAAACGTGCAAAAAGAAAAGTCAAAAATAGGTTTAAAAATAATCAAAAGAAATAGACAACCTTTCAAAAAAACAAACTTCATCCAAAAAAAAATTAAAAAGTTCTAAAAAATAGGCATAAAACATTCAAAAGAAATTATAGCCAAAAGATCATTAGGACAAAACTTTCTACAAATATTTGAATTACTAAATTTATTAGACATTTCTAAATTTATAACTTTACCTTTTATTAAAAAAATATCAGTCAAAACAAATTCAAAAATATAGACAAAAAATTTCTAATAGCATGCTAATTTTTATTTTAATAGAATCATAAAATTTCTATCCAAAATTATAGACAAAATTTTCTACTAACACACTAATTTTTTCTTTAAATAGAATCCTAAATTTTATGGTGAACGTGTTTGATGTATTTTCATATTACAGTTAAAACTCTTAGTATGTATATTATAGGGAATCACTATTTGACGTGATGCACTTAAAAATGTGAAGGTCCTTAACAATGTTGTTTGAACTTTTTGTTCTTCATTAAAAGACTTCACTTTATACAAAATTGTCGTTTAACCATTATTTTAAATTATTAAATTATTATTTTAATAATATTAAATATAATAAAAATTAAATAGAGAATTTTTTTTTTACTATAATTAAATTCATACTTAGGAATATTTTTCTAAAAAGAATAGACTTAGAGCCCGTTTGGATTAGCTAGAAAAAATAACTTTGAAAAAGCACTTTTTAAAGTCCTGAAATTTATTTGAAAAATAAGCAATTATGTGTTTAGATAAAAACGTTGTAGCTGAAAAAGTTGTTTATGTGTTTGGCACATAAGTGTTGTTAAGCAGCTTTTTAATTAAAAATATCTGAAATAAACTTCAAGATGTTGACATTATAAAAACTGATTATTTTAAGATTTTTCTATCTAAAGAAATAAAATAAAGTAAAATAAATTTATATTTTAATTCAATATCAATAAAAATGTATTATTAAAATAAATTTTATATACACAATTTAAGATAAAAATTTGGCAGTACCCAATTCTTTAAACAAGAAGAAAAGTTAGACTAGTAACAATTTTGCAGTAAAAACTAATAAAAAATAAAAGAAATAGTGAAACTTGTATTAATGACAGGGAAGGAAGAGAACCCAAGCTTTGTGAAGAGAGAGTGCGGCGAGAAAAGTGTTGGGTTGTGGTTTGAATTGAAATAATGAGAAGAGATATTTTTGGAAATATGAAAAAATATTTATGGTAAAAAGTAATTTTTTTTGTCAAATTATAAAAACTTTTAAGCTAAAAAATAAAAAGTTGGGGGTGCTGCTTTTAACTTATTATAAGCAAATTTTAACTTCTTTTATGCTGTTTTGAAAATTGTCAAACACTTTTATATAGCTAAGAAGAGGTTAAAAGCCAGTTTGACCAACTTTTAAGTTAAACCAAATAGGGAGAGCTGAAAAAAAGTGGCTTTTAAAAAGTTCTTCAAAAGTACTTTTTAAAGTGTTGAAACTTATTTTAAAAATAAGCAATTACGTATTTGGATAAAAGTGTTTAAGCTGAAAAAAAGTTGTTAATGTGTTTGGTACCAAAGTGTTGTTAAGCACTTATTTAGTCAAAATATCTGAAATACTCTTAAACTGTTACATATTATAAAATGTTAATTATTAGTCTAAAAATTTTGTTTCTAAATTAGACTAAATTAGAATTAATTTATTTTAATTCAACTTCAATATAAATTCATTATATGAGTTAATTTATATGTCTAAGTTATTTTTAATATTTAAAATATAATAATTTTAATAAAATACATGAAATATTTGAGTTTTTTTTAATTATATTTATAATAAGTAATGATTATATTTATTCTTTACCATAAATAATTTATAAAAATAATAAAATAAGGAGAAAATAATTTAGAAGAAGAAAAAAAAAGAGCAAGAAAAAAAAAAGAAAAAACGGAAGAAAAAACAAGAAGAAGAAAAAAATGGAAGAAAGAAAGAGCAAGAAAAAAAAAGAAAGAACAAAATTTTTATTAAAAAATGAAAGAAAAAAATAGAAAAAAAAGTAGGAGCAAAATAATACAGAAATTATAAGAAAACATTAGGGATAAAAAGATAAATTTGTTAGTCAAACATAAATGACTTTTAAGCTAAAAAGAAAAAACCAGAGGAGACCAACTTCTAACATTTGACTTATTTAACTTATTTTAAGCTTATTTCAAGCTACTTTAAGATTTACCAAATACTTTCAATAATTAAAAAGAGCTTAAAAGCAGGTTTGACCAGCTTTTAAGTTCATCCAAATACCCTCTTAGAGCTCGTTTGGCTTAGCTGGGAAAAAAATAATTTTTAAAAAGTACTTTAGAAGTACTTCTTAAAGTGTTGAAATTTATTTGAAAAATAAGCAATTATGTGTATGGATAAAAGTGTTGTAACTCAAAAAAAAGTTGTTGATGTGTTTGGCAAATAAGTGCTATTAAACATTTTTTTAATTAAAGATGTCTGAAGTACCCTTCAAACTGTTAACATTATAAAAATTGAATACTTTCAGATTTTTATATCTAAAAAAATAAAGTAAAATAAATTTATATTTTGATTCAATATCAATATAAACTTATTATTTAAGTAAATTTTTATATACACAATTTATTTTTGATTTTTAAAATATATAATTTGGATAGATCACATGAAAATTTTAAGATGCCTCTTTTTTCACGATCGAAATAGAAATATGATTGAGATATTCAATTGCCAAAATATACCAATTTTCTCTTGCCCTCTCAAGAATCTTCCAACATTTAATCAACCAATAATGTTTATTCTCTCTAATGGCATGCACGTCCTTTTTTATTTCACATAAAGAATTTAAGATATTTGTAATTACATTCATGAATAATAATATTTATTTATCATTTGCATATCTGTCTTACTATTATAAATTATTTATTAAAAAATAATAAAAAAAGGACAATATATATAAATAAAAATACATTTATATTCCAATATTAGAAGGTTTGATACATATAGAAGTGTTTAAATAAACGATAAGAGTACCGGCGAGAAGAACATTGTTGGGCGATGGTTTCGAAAAGCAGAAGAGCGTTGGGTTGTAGTTTGAATTGAAATAATGAGAAGGGAGAGAATAGTTAGGGTTACTTTAGTAAAGGATATTTTTTGAAATATGAACAAATATTTAGGGTAAATAGGTAATTTTTTTGGTCAAACTATAATAACTTTTAAGCTAAAAAATAAAAAGTTGAGAGGCGCTACTTTTAATTTTAACTTATTTTAAGCAAATTTTAATTTTTTTGAAAATTGTCAAATAGTTTTATAAGCTAAAAAGAGCTTGAGTCCGTTTGGCTTAGCTAATAAAAAATTATTTTTACAAAGTACTTTGTGCTGAAATTTATTTAAAAAATAAGTAGTTATGTGTTTGGATAAAAATGTTCTAGCCGAAAAAAAGTTGTTGATGTGTTTGGCACATAAGTGCTACTAAGAACTTTTTAAATTAAAAATATTTGAAATACCCTTCAACCTGTTAACATTATAAAAACTGATTACATTAAGATTTTTCTATCTAAAAAAATAAAATAAAGTAAAATAAATTTATATTTTGATTCAATATCAATATAAATTTATTATTTGAGTAAATTTTATATGCACAATTTATTCTTAATTTTTAAAATATATAATTTGGATTGATCATCACATGAAAATTTTAAGATGCCTCTTTTTTCATGATCGAAATCGAAACATGATTAAGATATTCAATTGCCAAAATATATCAATTATTTCATTTTTATCTTGCCCTCTCAAGAAAATTCCAACATTTAACCAACCAACAATGCTTATTCTTTCTAATGACATACACGTTGCTTCTTATTTCACATAAAGAATTTAAGATATTTCTTAATTACGTTCATGAATAATAATATTTATTTATCATTCACGTATTTTGTCACGCCCCAGGAGGGTATAATAGACGTAACTGACACTTGGAGACTATTGCTAGCCCCCAAGCGGACCACCTAGTCTCATTTTCTTCGTTCGATCAACTCAATAGTAGAAGAAAATAGAATAATAATAACAATAGTCTATCAGCGGGCTCAAGTTATCAACTTAGTCTGTCATAAATGAAATATGAAAAACGAGAGACAGTCTCAAGATAAAGAAAGAAAGGGCAAGAACCCTCAACATCTACCATCAACATCTATATCTATGAAACCTCTATACCACTGTCTGAGACGGTACCATGACAGGTCATGACTACCCAAAATCAAGAAAAGACTAACAAAAACAAAGTAAAATACTCATCCTCCGAATGCAGGGGAGGACTCACCACGTCTGAATCAGCAAAACAATGAACCTCAACGATTGGGATATTGAAGTCCTCTGTCTATAGAATCTATATCATAAAATGATGCAGCACCAAAGGGGCGTTAGTACGTGAAATGTATTGTATGTAAAATGGGCTAAAATAAACAATATCATATAACAATCGTTCGACAATCACTCATCCTCACTCAGAGTATAGGACAGGACTTTATCACCTCACTATCCATCAAGACATCAACAATCACTTCATATCGGAGTTCTATCATCATGAAATCTATCTGGGAGTTTTTTGGACCTACACCCATCACCTATGAGGCCAGTGATGGTACAATGAAGTGATGTCGTTGTTGCATTCGCCAGTACCTTGCCAGGGTAAATCACCTATGAGTCGGTGATGGTACAACAAAGCGATGTCATTGCGGCATCCGCCCAGTACCTTGCTGGGGTGAAAGGGCGTACATCAGGGGTTTATAATAATAGCAAGTCTTCTTTTGGGATAAGGAAACATCCGTTCTCACGGTCCAATTCTATGCTACACTGGCCACGTAGTTAATGAGTGTGAGTGAGACTCACTCTTTCTCATTTTTTGGTGCTCAATACTCCTCCAGGACTCGATACACTCATAAGTCTTTCAATTCATCAAGAATTTCCATCCCTCAACCCTTACGGGAAAGAACACTCACTTCATCTCATCATCTACCAACTCGAAGGGTAGGACTATCCTTTCAAGTTAAGAATCAATCCTTATTTAACTCTATTAACAATATTTCCAGCAAATTCAGTCATCAATAACTCACCTCAGGACTCAGACTCCATCAAGCATCTCATTCAGACAATCGAGAATCTAGACTTTCTCCTTAATGTTCATTATTCTAGTCTTTAATAGAGGATTTATAAGGGTAAATTGCACAATCATAACATAATACACGTAAATAGTTCATTAAAATATGATGATCATCGATTTTATGCAAAGATACAAGATTCAACAGAAATTTCAAGTAAATATTCAAGAAGCTTTAATTTGAGACCTATAAATTCACATTCTACATCTTAATCTATGTATTGGGGCACATGGAAGAACAATTTCATGTTCTGGGTAGCCTTTACATACCTGGATGAAGAATTATCAAGTTTCTTTCATGAATTCAGGACTTCTCTAGAAAACCCTTATGCTTCATCTTCTTCTTCTTTCTTAGAACCTCCGTTTAGACTTAGAAAAAGTATATGGGTTTTGAAACCCTTTCGTACGAAATACACTTTAAAACATGTTTTGGGTATTAAAATATATTGGGAAGGATAAAATTACCCTTCCCAAAGTTAAAGAAGAAATATCGATTCTGGTGCGCGTCACGAAAGGGGCGCGCACCAGTATATTGTTGTAAAAATATCGAAAACTTAATTCCCATAGTTGCTCTTAAATCGGGTCAAGACCATTTTCTGACTCAATTTTTCACGCTGATCATAAATTCGGTCTCGGATTTTCTATCGAAGCTTTGGAAGACGTGTTGTGCACACGAGGTATTTTAGGGGCGTTTTGATAATTTTTACGGGGTGTTACATTATCTCCCCATTGAAATCATTCATCCTCGAATGATGAGTAGAGTCGAATAAAAACACGAATAACCCCGAAACTCATCTCATTCCTCACTTGGGAACACTCGAACTCTCACTATCCATTATTTATCTATCTTTGTTTTAGATTCGGGAATAGAATAAAATAAGGGCATCAACTCAATGAAAGAAAACATTCAATAATGTTAAGGATAAGGACATTTACTTTTAACATCATCATTATTTGGCATGAATAAGTGCGGGTATTTGAGTTTCATCGCTTCCTCAGCTTTTCACGTAGCTTCCTCCACAAATTAATTCCTCCATAAGACTTTAACGGAGGCTATCTCTTTATTCCTCAGCTTACGAATTTGTCGATCAAGGATCTGAACTGGAATTTTTTCGTATGATAAGCTATCCTTCACCCCCGTACTCTCCACAGGAATGACTAAGGCTAGATCCCCCAAACACTTCTTCAGCATGGACACATGAAACACCGGGAAAACTCCATCTAGCTCGGAAAGTAAGTCTAACTCCTAAGCAACTTTCCCAATTCTCCTCATAATCTGATATGGTCCGATGTAGCGGGGACTCAGTTTTCCTTTCTTACCAAATCTCATGATACTCTTCATGGGTGACACCTTCAAGTACACCAAATCATCTACCTCAAACTCCAAATCTCTTATTCTCACATCCGTATATGACTTCTGGCAACTCTGGGTTGTCTTTAACCTTTCCCTGATGACCTTCACCTTCTCCATAGATTGGTGTACTAGATCGGGTCCAATCAACTCAGCTTCACCCACCTCGAACTAGCCAATCGGTGATCTACATCTCCTCCCGTATAATGTTTCATATGGGGCCATCTGAATGCTGGCATGATAGCTATTATTATACGCGAATTCAATCAACGATAGATGATCATACCAATTTCCTTTGAAATCGATAACACATGCTCTCAATATGTCCTCCAAAATTTGAATAATACGTTCTGCCTTCCCATCCGTCTAAGGGTGAAAGGCGGTGCTCAAATTCACCTTCGTACCAATCCCTTATGGAAAGATCTCCAGAAGTGAGAGGTAAATTGAGCTCCTTTGTCCAAGATGATGGATAAGGGAACGCCATGCAACCTCACAATCTCACGAATATACAGTCGGACATACTCTTCAGCGGTGTAAGTTGTCTTTGATACCTCAATACCCCTTCTCCCCCTTTGGAGAAGACCATCACCTTCTGTTTGTAAACCGCTTCCTTCATTTGGAATAAGACAGGGTCTTGGTCTTGTTTTTCTTTCACCTCTGACACTGAGGATGAAGCACAACCATTCTGAATGTTGACCCCGCCTTCGTTGTTTTCCTCAAGTTGTACTCCCAATTGGGCCAATCTATGCACTTCCTTGGCTAATTCTTTCTTCCCTTCTTCCACACGGGCAGTGCTACCCATGGACATCCTGCTAAGAGCATCAACAACAATGTTAGACTTACCTGGGTGGTAGAGAATGCTCATATCATAATCCTTGAGCAACTCCAGCCATCTTCTCTGATGCAGGTTGAGCTCTTTCTGGCTGAACACATACTGCAAACTCTTATGGTCAGTGAACACATCCACATGCACTCGCAGGTTGAGCTCTTTCTGACTGAACACATACTACAAACTCTTGTGGTCAGTTAACACGTCCACATGCACTCCATACAAATAGTGACGCCAAATCTTAAGTGCGAATACCACTGCTGTCAACTCTAGATCATGAGT
This sequence comes from Solanum virginianum, assembly GCA_000787875.1. Taxonomy (NCBI): domain Eukaryota; kingdom Viridiplantae; phylum Streptophyta; class Magnoliopsida; order Solanales; family Solanaceae; genus Solanum; species Solanum virginianum. The sequence continues at coordinate 87,202 of DF358206.1, forward strand.
CGGATAGTTCTTCTCATAGATCTTAAGCTGTCTGGAAGCATAAGCTATCACATTCCCTTTCTGCATAAGCACACAACTCAGTCCAACTCTGGATGTATCACAATACATACAACTCATGTTCTTTGAGTGTTTGCAAAACCACTCTAAGGTGATTAGCATACTCCTCTTCATTCCCTCGAATATACCAGAATGTCATCAATAAACACGATCATGAACATGTCAAGATACGGCCTGAATACCCTGTTCATCAAATCCATGAAAGCTACAGGTGCATTTATCAACCCTAAGGACATGACTAAGAACTCAAAATGGCCATACCGTATCCTAAAGGATGTCTTGGGAATATCACTCTCCCTCACCGTCAACTGATGGTAAACCAACCTGAGGTCTATCTTGGAAAAATAAGTGGCACCCTGAAGTTGGTCAAAAAGTCATCTATTTTGGGAAGAGGATACTCATTCTTTATGGTAACCTTGTTCAATTATCGGTAGTCTATACACATCCTCAAAAACCCATCTTTCTTACGCACGAATAGGACAGGAGCACTCCAAGGTGAGACACTAGGCCTTATGAAACCTTTCTCTAACAAATCTTTTAATTGTTCCTTCAATTCTTTCAACTCCGCAGGGGTCATTCTATAGGGTGGAATTGAGATGAGTTTGGTCTCGGGAAGGACATCAATTCCAAAGTCGATCTCCCTATCAGGATGGACTCTGGGAAGATCGCCAGGAAATACCTCGAGAAACTCATTCACAATTGGGACTGACTCAAGAGTAGGAGATTCAACATCATCATACTTTACTCGCACGAGGTAATAAATACAGCCCTTAGATATCAACTTTCTATCTCTAAGATAAGAGATGAATTTACCCTTAGGGGCAACAGAAATCCCCCTCCACTCTAAGATAGGCTCATTAGAAAATTGGAACTTAAC
>DF358205.1:10819-42488 GCA_000787875.1 Solanum virginianum
TCATGAGAATGAATCCACCGGAGTTCTATGGGTCAAAAGTGGATGAGGACCTACAAGAGTTTATTGATGTAATTTAAAAACTGTTGGCCATCATGGGTGTTAGATCAATAGAAGAGACGGAGTTGGTGGCTTATCAACTCAAAGGGGTAGCACAAACTTGGTTTACTCAATGGAAGAAGGAGAAGGGAAATAATATTGTTGTTCTATGGGAGGAATTTAAGGCGGTCTTTCTTAATTGGTTCTTCCCTCTTGAGCTTAGGGAGTCTAAGATGGTGGAGTTTATGAATTTAAAGCAAGGATTAATGAATGTGAGGGAGTATGCCCTCAATTTCAACCAACTCTCTAAGTATGCTGCTCATTTGGTTGCCAACCCAAGGGCTAGAATGAACAAGTTCGTGATGGGTGTCTCTGATTTGGTGAGTGCAGAATGCTGATCCACTATGTTGATTAATGATATGGATTTGTTCTGACTCATGATTTATTCCAAACAACTTGAGGGTGAGAAGCTTAGGAAGAAGAGAAGTGGAAAGTCCAAGAGGGCTTAGTTTGAGGATGACTGATTCCAACAAAGTATCAAGTTTCAAGGCCAAGGGTCTTCTAGTGCTCCAAACAAGAGGCTTGCTATGGAAGGAATGAATAACCAAGGTTCCAAGGAGACGATGGTGGAATGAGTTTTCCAAAGTGCCCAAAATGTGAAAGGATTCATCATGGCAAATGCTTAAAGAATTCAAGGGCGTGTTATGGGCGTGGGAAAGGAGTCACAAGCTTATTGATTGCCCTAATGTTTGGAAAAAGGGCAAGAAGGTCCTAAAGGACAAGGTGGTTATGTGAATCAAGAGGCCCAAGATGGGTATATTGATCAAGGAGGTTCTCTAAGACATCATCATTTCTATGCTCTTCAAAGGAAGCAAGGTGTGGATGAGGTGCTCGACATGGTTACTGGTATGTTAAAGTTTCCTTTTGTTGCTAGTGGGCTTTATGTGTGTTTCGGATGGTTATGTGGACTTTTGGTGTCTATCCCATTAGTGAGTCTTGTTATTAGAAAGGTCTATGGAAATTGTAAATGTTGACTATAAGGGTGAGCCCAGTTGCTTGTCTTGGCCCCTACTCTTATCCATATATTAGAGGTGTTGTTGGACATGTCATGTGTAATGTTATGATTATTGACTCTCTCTTGTCTCTTATTGTTACAATATGAAAGATGTCCCTTAGCTTTGGTTATCCCTATTTCTACTTTTTGATGCTATTTTATTATTTTTGCGATTAAGGATGTGTAATGATGTGCTAAGAGGCTTGCTCGGGGTCCCTATAGGTTCCCCTTGCGCCGTGTCATGTCTAGGCCCTAGGCTTGGGTCATGACAAACTTGGTATCAGAGCACTAGGTTGTTATAACCCTAGAGTCTAACACCCCATGTTGATTAGAGTCTTATTCATGGTTGTGTTGTGCATCACAACTATGAGTAGGAGGCTAAGAGATGTTTTAGAAGATATTTTCTTTCTTCATATTCTAAGTCGTACTATCGAGTTGAAGTAGTCCTTTCTCCCCCTAACAATTGTTCCTTTCCATGCTAGTTGATCATGCCTAACACAAGAGGAAGAAGAGCCCGTGCTCCCAAGGGACAACAGACTCATGGTGATCTTCGGGATGTTTTCACCTTGCTAGTTCCAGATATGGTCCATCAAGTTAATCAAGGGGCCCAAGCCCCTTAGGCTCCTACTCTGGCATCTCGAGTGAGAGACTTCATGAGAATGAATCCACCGGAGTTCTATGGGTCAAAAGTGGATGAGGACCCACAAGAGTTTATTGATGTAATTTAAAAACTGTTGGCGATCATGGGTGTTAGATCAATAGACAAGACGGAGTTGGTGGCTTATCAACTCAAAGGGGTGGCACAAACTTGGTTTACTCAATGGAAGAAGGAGAAGGGAAACAATATTGTGGTTCTATGGGAGGAGTTCAAGGCGGTCTTTCTTAATTGGTTCTTCCCTCTTGAGCTTAGGGAGTCTAAGTTGGTTTACTCAATAGAAGAAGGAGAAGGGAAACAATATTGTGGTTCTATGAGAGGAGTTCAAGGCGGTCTTTCTTAATTGGTTCTTCCCTCTTGAACTTAGGGAGTCTAAGACGGTGGAGTTTATGAATTTAAAGCAAGGATTAATGAATGTGAGGGAGTATGCCCTCAAATTCAACCAACTCTCTAAGTATGCTGCTCATTTGGTTGCCAACCCAAGGGCTAGAATGAACAAATTCGTGATGGGTGTCTCTGATTTTGTGAGTGAAGAATGCTGATCCACTATGTTGATTAATGATATGGATTTGTTTCGACTGTTCGTGATGGGTGTCTCTGATTTGGTAAGTGAAAAATGCTGATCCACTATGTTGATTAATGATATGGATTTATTCCGACTCATGATTTATTCCAAACAACTTGAGGGTGAGAAGCTTAGATGCCCTAATGTTTGGAAAAAGGGCAAGAAGGTCCTAAAGGACAAGGTGGTTATGTGAATCAAGAGGCCCAAGATGGGTATATTGATCAAGGAGGTTCTCTAAGACATCATCATTTCTATGCTCTTCAAAGGAAGCAAGGTGTGGATGAGGTGCTCGACATGGTTACTGGTATGTTAAAGTTTCCTTTTGTTGCTAGTGGGCTTTATGTGTGTTTCGGATGGTTATGTGGACTTTTGGTGTCTATCCCATTAGTGAGTCTTGTTACTAAAAAGGTCTATGGAAATTGTTTCGTGGTGATGTTGCATTTAGGTCTTGACTTATGGTTTTGTTAGATTAGATGTGGTGGATTTTGATGATTATACTTGGGATGGATTAATTGCATGCATGTTATGTCTCCATTGATGGTTGGGCCCGTAGAGTTAGATTCCAATTCCCTAATGACCCGTCAATGAGTGAGGGCTTGTAAGGGGTTGTAAAGGGATAAGTCCGTTTCTTTTCTTAAGATGCAATTGATCTCTAAGGGATCGCATTTACCATCTTGTAAGATTTAAGGATGTTGAACCTAAGTTATTTCTATTGATATGTTTTCATTGTCTAATGAGTCCTTGATGTCCTTTCCTATATCTTGAATTTGGGTGGTGTCTTTTGGTTTAACTTATGCACCGTCATGTCTACAGGTCTTAGGAATAGGGTCTTTAATCCCTACCTTGTTATGTTTGTTATGGTCCTTCGTGATGATGTGTTGATTGCTTCCAGAAGTGAGAAGGAGCTTTGAATAATTTAAGGGTGATGTTGTGAAATCGGAGGAGGTGAGCTTGCTTGTTAATTATGGAACGTGGAGACCTTTGGGTGGCAAGAAGGTGGTTGGAGGAGTTCACTGGTTGACTAGATTGCATAAGGTTGAGAATGGTGGTCTAGTGGCTTTGATGGTTCTGCATCTTCTATGGTTAAAGGGGTCTAGATAAGTAAGTCTTTGATTTCCATCTTTATAGAGTTGGAGGTCTTGTTGAGGGATGATAGAGGGGAGGTCTTCTTCCAAGGGGGAGATGGTGACTTGCAGTACTATGTGGCTTGTGTGTGTGTTTAAAATTGATTGATAAGGATCTTTTGTTCGTTAAGGCTCTTTGCAAGGTTCGTCTAGTCGAAAGTGTCTCTCGGGGAGCGGGCATAGAGAAATAATATCCATGTCCCTTTCATATTCAAGCTTATGATGACATGTCAAGTACTTTCATGATTCAAAGACTTATTTTTCAGCCCCTATGTCATTTGCATGCAACCATGTTTATGTTAACAACTTCATGACCATTTTTGACACTTATATTGATATTTTGAAAATGGTGTTTTAAATGTATTGTTCCATTCTTGTTGGGGCTAATTTGTTCATGATTACTCTTCTTATATACATCTCTTTAACATTCGGGGATGAATGTTCCCAATAGGGAGATATTGTAACGATCCCAGAAAGTGCCTGAAAATGTGCCTCAAAAGTACCAAGAATCATAATTGTCATATATCTCAAAATCCATGCGTGATATCAAAAATCCAACTTCATATTCTTGTTTAGGGGGTCAAATTGAGTAGGGAAAGGGTATAACGCCGATTTTAGAGCTAATGATTCACAATTTCAAATTTAAAAGTGTCAATATCCAAAAAGGTTTGCACGTTGCCAGCATGACGCGCCGGTGCACATCTTTGTGCCAGTTTTCCAAGTTCAGTCCAAGACTTTTGAGTCTTGGTCCTAAGTGTTCCCATATGTGACAATGCGTATACTTAGCCATTTTCACCCTCATATCATTCTAAACATCTTCAATACCCATTCAAACTCTTAACCAAATATTTTCACTCCTAAATTCAAGCCTCAAAACTCATCCGAATCTCAAGGTTCTCATTCAAGCTTCACGTCTCTATCTCCAATCTTCATCAAGTTATTCTCCAAAGCTAAGGTGTGTGGGTTTCTTTCATGGCTTCCTTTCACCTATGATACGCAATCTCTTTTTTACCTAGAATTTCAAGATTTAAAGTTGTCACGACCCAAGCCTAGGGCCTAGACGTGACCTGCGAAAGCTTCCTTTTCTCAAAAATTGCATGGTTTAGTGTTGATTTACTCAGGGTCTTATTCATTATGAAATTCACTGCACACTATGTTGGGGTTTATGAAATTATGACTGTTTTACTATGTTTTGGGCTATGAATCTAAGGTTTGTTGTGAGATTTGATGAAGGGTTTTGATATATGTTATTAGAGGGTGTTACCAAGTACCTATTGATGGTTTTACAATGAATTTTCTTGCATGATTTCACTCTTCAATTGCATGGTTTTACACTAGCATTGTATAGCCGCCAAGTGTTTGATAAAATGTCCTGTTATGGTTTTCTTGAGGAATTGAAGGTCTAATGCATGTCTTATGAGTTGAATGAGTATATGATGATGAAAGGAATGTATATATGTTTGATTAAATCATGTAAAGCACCTATGGTACTGCAAGTGAATTGTTGGGCTCTCATGTTGTTATGTTCTTAGAAATTATTGATGAGTTATTGAGTCATTATGCTAAGGTTTATGCTCTTGTGAATTGTGAAGCCTACTAGAAGGGCTTATGAACTATATTATTTTCTTTACCCTCTAATATAAGGCCAATTTCTACATGTAGGGGTTATGAACTATGTTGTACACCTTACCCTCATGTATGAATCAATGCTACACACTTACTCATATCTACATGTAACAATTATGAACTATGTTGTACACCTTACCCTCATGTATGAATCAATGCTACACACTTACTCATATCTACATGTAACAATTATGAACTATGTTGTACTCCTTACCGTCGTGTATGATTTGAGGTTATGCAAGCTACGCACATGTAGGGGTTATGACTTATGCTACCTTCTACCCTCATGTGCTATTCACTTACTCATTTCTACATATAGGGGTTATGAACTATGTTGTACTCCTTACCGTCGGGTATGATTTGAGGTTATGCAAGCTACGCACATGTAGGGGTTATGACTTATGCTACCTTCTACCCTCATGTGCTATTCACTTACTCATTTCTACATATAGGGGTTATGAACTATGTTGTACTCCTTACCCTCGTGTATGATTTAAGGTTATGCAATGTACTCATATGAAGGGGTTATGAACTATGTGATACACCTCACCCTCATATGTGATGAAAGGCTATGTATTATCTAATACACATGTAGTGATTATGATATATGCTATCTTCTACCCTCATGTGCTATTTATTATTTCACGTACTACCATTACCTACTAGTAGGGGTTATGACTCATGCTATGTTCCTCACCCTCTAGTACAAGGTATTTGGATGATCTAAGTATGTCTCCTTATTATGTTAAACAAGTTATGTAAGTATGATTATTTTCAAGCATGTTTTACATCGAGCATTGTTCTTGCATGCCATGTTGCTAAGATACTATCTCTTGCTATGATTATGTGTTTTGATTATATTACCTATCTCTTGTTGCGTTGCATCCTACATACTTAGTACATTCCAACGTACTAATACATACTCGATGCTTATATGATATTACCATGTAGGAACCAGTACCCCTCCTGAGCATCTCCATCCACGTGGCTAGTATGAATTCACTCAAGCTTGTTGTTAAGTCCTCTATTCTGGGGACATTGCTTATGATCTCTTACTATGTTCTAAACTATCTTTCTTTTATGTAAATGTTGACTATGAGGGTGAGTCCGGTTGCTTGTCTTAGCAACTGCTATTTTCCATTTATTAGAGGTGTTGTTAGACATGTCATGTGTAATATTATGATTATTAGCTCTCTCTTGACTCTTTTTGTTATGATATGAAAGATGTCCCTTAGCTCAGTTATCTATATTTCTACTCTTTGATGCAATTTTATTGCTTCCGTGACCAAGGATATATAATGATGTGCTAAGAGGCTTGCTTGGGGTCCCCTTGTGGCTTGTTATGTCTAGGCCCTGGGCTTAGGTCGTGACAATCATGTAGGCATAGAGTATGCGTTAGTACATTTGAATGTACTAAGTATGCCGGATGCAATGCAACAAGACATAAGCAAATATAGTCCAAATGCATAGTCATAAGCAATGGGTAAGTATAGTATCAATATGACATGCATGATAAATGCTTTAAGTAAAACATGCTTGTAAAACATATAACTTGCAAATATAGTTTACATGTGTAGGAAGAGATCATATCCATATATCCCAAGCAAGTTTACTTGAACTCCAAGGCATGTCACCCCCTTGGAAGGTGATTGAAGTATATAACTCTTAACATGGTAGATGGGCATGTCACCCCTCCTCATAGTGGTCAGGTTACATGCCCCTCAACAAGGTAGATGGGTATGTCACCCCAAATTATAGTGGTCAAGGTACATACCTCTCAACAAGGTAGATGTGCATGTCACCCCCCATCATAGTGGTCAACGTATATAACCTTCAACAAGGTAGATGTGCATGTCACCTCCTATCATAGTGGTTGATGCATGTCACCCCCTCAACAAGGTTATTAGGCATGTAACCCCCCAACAAAGTGTGGTCAAATTGCAACACTATAGATACTTTTCATGAACTTAACGCATATATACATTACCTTAATCATCATAGAGTCATTTGGCTTGTAAACCATACAATAGACCATGAATAACTCAAGAATTCATGTCAAGACATTTTATCACACACTTGGTGGGTGTATAATGATAGTTCAAAATCATGCAATTCAAGAGTGAAATCATGTGAGAAAACTCAATGTATATCAACCCACCAACACATAGTAAAAGCCTTATGCAAGATATCTTGAAATCTCTCATCAAACCTCATAATAGATTATAGTTAAAACATGCATATTGTGACAAACCATCTCACAGTATAAGATTGAAATAGGTAGACATGTGTTTCCAATTATAGTTAAAACATGCATATTGTGACAAACCATCTCACAGTATAAGGTTGAAATAGGTAGACATGTGTTTCCAATCATAATTTCATAAAACCCCAACATATAATAAGTAAACCCATAAGTAATACAACTTGAAAACATACTATTTTCATAAAAAGGAAGGTTGTGCACCATGGGTGAAAGGACCCAATGGTTAAAACCTACATACCTTGAGTTTGGGGTTTTCCTTGATCTAGACTTGAAGCTTAAATTGATTTCTTGAGATTCAACATTGAGTTTGAGACATTTGAATTTGGATGGAATATTTGGTTAATTGTTAGAGAGGCTTTTGAGAGAGTTTTTGAGTGATATAGAGTTGAAAATGGCTAAGTATAGGTGTTTTTACGAATAAAATGAATGGAGCCAAGCCTCCAATTCCTTAGGGCCAGAATGAAAAATTAAAGAGGTGCGAACACACCTCTATGACAGGTCCTCATCGCGGATACCCTCTGGAAATTAAAATTTTGGCGAAAATCATTTTTTGCTACGGGCCTTCTAAAATTTGAGTTATACCCATTTGCCACTCAATTTTGTCCCCTGATCAAGAATATGAAGTTAGATTTTTGATAACACACACGGATTTTAATATATATGGAAATTATGGTTATGGACATTTCCAAGGCACCTTTTCGGGGCGTTTGAACTTTAGGCTTGAGTAGATTGGAAAAGACAGTGATATCATTTTATCACATTGAATTCTGACTCCCATGTATCACTCACCATATATTGATTTCTTTAAAGCATGTTAACCGAAGCCACATCTTTGTTGCGAAGCCGCTTCACTTTCCTATCCAAGATCTTAACCGGGAATTCCTCAAAAGATAAGTTCTCCTCAAACTCAATACGTTCCAAAGGTACAATTGAACTAGGATCACTAATAAATTTCCTTAACATAGACACATGAAAAATCTGGTTAATGGAACTCAAATTCGGAGGAAAATCCAATCAATAACCTACATTTCCAATCCACTCCACAATCTCATAAGGACCTACATACTTGGGACTTAGTTTGCCCTTCTTACCAAAATACATTACACCCTTCATGGGTGAAACCTTCACATATACCCAATCACCAACAGGAAACTCAAGATCCCTCTTCCTAACATCCGAATAAGATTTTGGTGACTTTGAGCCATTTTTAACCTCTCCCTAATCAACTTCACCTTATCTATGGCTTTCAATACCAAATCTGGGCCAATCAATGCCATCTCACCTAGCTCAAACCATTCCACCGGGGACCTACTTCTCCTACCATATAAAGCCTTAAACGGTGCGATACCTATGCTAGCATGAGAGTTATTGTTATAAGAAAACTCAATAAGTGGTAGATAATCATCACAATTACCCTTGAATTCCAGCACACAAGCCCTCAACATTTCCTCCAAAGTTTGAATTGTCCTCTTGGCTTGCCTATCGGTTTGAGGATGGAAACTGGTGCTTAACTTCACCCTAGTACCAAGTCCTTTTTGAAATGATTTCCAAAAGTGAGAAGTGAATTGAGTGCTACGATCTAATATGATAGACCTAGGCACACCATGCAAAATCACCAACTCTTGAATATACTATATTGCATAATCTTCGGCATTGAAGATAGTTTTGACCGGTAGGAAATGAGCTGATTTAGTCATCCGAATAACAATAGCCAAATTGAATCAAGTTGCTTTTGGGTTTGGGAAAAGCAACCACAAAATCTATATTCATTTATTCCAGCTTCCAAGTGGGAATTTCAATATCTTGAGTCAAACCACCGAGCCTTTTATGTTCTACCTTCACTTATTGACAATTAGGACACTCAAATACAAACTTGGCTATCTTTCTTCATACCTTGCCATCGATACACTTCCCTCTAATCTCAATACATTTTGGTAGATCCTAGATGTATGGAATTATAAGAGTTATGGGCTTCACTCATGATCATCTCCCTAGGTCCATCAACATCCAAAATGCACAACTTATCTTGATACTAAAGTACATCATCTCCCCATAGGAGAAAACCTCTATCTCTTTTTCAGCAACCAACTTCTTCAACTCAACCAGGCAAGGGTCTAAATCTTAATTAGCCTTGACACCAACAATCACAGAATATTCCACCCTATTCCGAACATGAGTACCGCCATCATTAGAGTAGGCCAAACTAACACCAACCTAGCAAACAGTGAAATTATTTTACCAACTCTTTCTTTCCTTCATCAATATAAGCCACACTCCTCATAGATAGTCTCCTAAGAGTGTCGGCTACAACATTTACCTTTTTAGGATGATATTGAACACTCATGTCATAAACCCTCAAGGAGTTCCAATCACCTTCTTTGCCTCAAGTTAAGGTCCTTTTGGGTGAACATATATTGAAACTATTATGATTGGTGAAGACATCAACATGAACCCATTATAAATAATGTCTCCAAATCTTCAAAGCAAAACCACAACTGCTAGCTCAAGATCATGAGTCGGGCAATTATGCTCAAGCACCTTTATTTGCCTAGATGCATAAGCTATCACTTTACCATGGTGCATAAGTACACAACCCAACCAAATATGAAAAGCATCACAATATACTATAAACCTATCTAAGCTATCTAGTAAAGCCAAAATAGAAGCCGATCTTAGCCGACCTCTCAAAGTCTAAAACTCTTCTCACACTCATTCGACCATATAAACATAACCTATTTTTTGAGTAAACTTTGTCAATGGAGATGTAATGGATGGGAAACCTTCAATATATCTCTTATTATAACTAGCCAACCTTAGAAAACTTTGAGTATCCAAAGGAGTCAATGGTCTACACTAATTCTTCATGGCCTCGGTCTTCTTTGGGTCAACCTTAATGCAATCACCGGATACCACACATCCAAGAAAAACTACTTCATCCAACTAAAACTCACATTTGCTAAACTTAGCATACAGTTTCTTCTCCCTCAAAGTCTGAAGAACCAACCTCAAATGATCCATATGCTTTGTTCTCTTTAGGAATAAATAACAATATCATCATTGAAAATAACCAAAAAATATCAAGAAATAGCTTGAACACCCGGTTCATAAGATCTATAAAAACTAATAGAGTATTAGCCAAACCAAACGACATCATCATAAATTCATGAAATGGCTTGAACACCCGATTCATAATATCCATAAACACTGATGGAGTATTAGTCAAACCAAATGACATCATCACAAATTCAATGTATCCATATCTAGTTCAAAAATCCATTTTGGGAATGTCACACTCCCTAACCTTCAATTGATCATAACCGAAATGGAGGTCAATCTTTGAGAAATGGGTGGTGCTTTGAAGTTGATCAAACTAGTCATTGATCCTTGGCAATGGGTATTTTTTCTTGATGGTTAACTTATTCAATTCCCTATAATCAATGTATATTTAAAGATACCCATCTTTCTTTCTTACAAATAATAGATGATATACTTGGTCTAATGAAGCCTTTATCCAAGAAGTCCTTCAATTGATCTTTTCACTCCTTTAATTCAGCTGGTGCCATATGATAAGGAGGTGTAAGGACCCAAACTTTGTATGACTTTAATAGAGATTAGAAATTTTGTTCTGGAAAGTTTTGGACCTAGGTGACGCTTCATGGAAGCCTTCACGGTCCATATGGTGCTATACGTATCGTGTAGAGCCTCCTTGAAGTTTTCCTTGGCCTTGTGTGGGGTGTGAGGGATTTAATGTGGAGTTTGCAGCCATGGCATACCATACTTGGACCCCACATGGTCCGTGTGAGGCTATACAGACCGTGTGGTGGATCATATGGTAGCCTTGAGCTTGAGACTCCACACTTTTGAGCCTAAGATAAGTGGTACAACCTTTCTCACAGACCATATAGTGCTTTATGGTTCGTGAAGCCCTCCCATATAGGTGCTACAGTAAAAATTTTATAAGTATTAGATCACCATCTCGGAACATTTTTTCATGAAGAATTTTCTAAGTGAAGTTCTACGGAGGAGTACATGGACCATGTGGCATGGTATGGTCAGTATAGCCCTCCCATATGGGTGCCTACACCAAATTTTTCTAAGTATGACACTACCATCTCAGACCTTTTTTAAGTGGAATTTTTATAAATATTGGATCACGAGCAAATATACAGTCCTTATAGTGCCTCACGAACCATATAGCGCCTCACAGACTGTATAGCCCCTCCTTGGGACCTTGACTTCAATTTTTCTACTCGTTCATTAGTGGAATTTTTGTAATTATGGTTCATTCTAAGGGTCTTTTGTGACTTTGTATACTACCTTAAGACTTTCAAATGACCTATTCTTTATTTCATTCATTCAAATTCATTCTTACACTTAGAATTATGTTGAACTCTCCTTAGGAACACTGTCAAAGTTTCTTGCAAAGGTAAAGCTTGGGAATCCAGGGAAAACCCTTTTCTTCATCAAATTTCTTCTTGAACCTTCTTAATTAGCTAACATATGTGGGATTGATTCTTAGCCCCTTTCAACCAAGAAGATCCAAACTCTTTTTATGCTTGATTTATAGAATTTAAGCGTACTTTAATTATGAGTTTTTAAGATTATTTTATTTATTTAGCTCAATTGAAGTATGGACTATGTTTTATTGATGATTTTAAGTTGATTTAAGCCCTAATATATTGAATTACATTACTACTATGAATATTTGAATAAGCATTGCCCTTTTAAAGTTTGATCTAAGCATGGGTAATTCAAATTGAGATTTGAATGTGGATTAACTTATGTATTTACTTGAATTTCATATTATATTGTTGATTTTAGATTCAATCTATATTTGCCATTGCTATTCTCATATCATGCATAGCATATGCATTTATAAACATTAGATTTTATGAAAATTATGAAGTGGGTTAAGACCTCATATGTTTTATGAAAATGAATCGGTGGGTCAAGCTCACTCATAGGGTTATGACAAGAATGTGATCACATAAATATCTATGATATTGGCTTTTGAGAATATTGGGTGTTTACAACTTATTTGATATTGTGAATGGGCTATTCTTATGCATGAAAAGTATGATATGGATTATGATTTGGCATTTGAGCCCGAGTATGAATTATTATGAATATTGTTTGGCTTTTAAGCCCAATTATGCATTGAAATGATTTGAAATAGCTTGCATCTCTTTTGAAAGCATGTACATGTATATGTATTCTTGTGGGGTGATAAATTAGCACCGATGGATTGGGGATGTCAGAGCTATCCCCAAGGGTCCTCTCCCTTTCCTTGAACTATGTGCCAACATAGGTATATATGACATCATCACAAATTCAATGTATCCATATCTAGTTCAAAAATCCATTTTGGGAATGTCACACTCCCTAACCTTCAATTGATCATAACCGAAATGGAGGTCAATCTTTATATCGCAAAACCTCATTGAAATAAGAGGCCTGTAAGGTGCGGCTACAATATTTATATGATATAATATGAATTAAAAATCCTATCTGAAATGGAAGGCCTATAAGGAAGGTCACTTCTCCGAAATAGGAGGCCCATAGGGAGAAGTGTGGTTTAACTTTGGCAAGTTGACCGCATCTTTTCTAGTGTGAGTATAACACTAGGATTCTAAGTAATAGCTCGCTTGGTCTTATATATCAGTTGAGGTCTCATCCCCTCTATATTGAAGTATTATGAATTGCATGTATCATAGATTTCATGGAATATTGTTATACTACTCTTCTTTGGTTACATACTTCTTTCTATATATGTACCTTTGTCATCTAACATTGTGTTTCATGCATCATCAATTTCATGGAATAATGTATCCTATATCTCTTGCTATATATCTCTTTCTATATTATGTACCCTTATCATCTAACATTAATGTGGGTTTGATAAATCATGCCCGCATACTTAGTACATTCAAAAGTATTAATGCATACTTTTTCTTACATAATCTAACCATGTAGGGACCGAGGACTACCTTCATCCACCGTATAACAGTTAGCTTGGATCATGTGATTTGCTTATTGTGGTGAGTCCTATCTTCCAAGGACAAACCACCATTCCTCTACCCATTGAGATTTTGTTTATGTTATTTACTTTGAGGGTGAGCCCATGGTATGTCTTAGCCCTTGTCCTATCTTATGACTAGAGGCATTATTGGATAACTTGTAAACTCTTTACGTTTATATATTAAGTGTTGTATTCAAAGATCATATTTATGGATATAGCTATCTATTGGATATCATTATATGGATTGACTATGAGTATTATGATATTAATATATGTTATGATGTGAAAGATCCTATGTTCCGAATTGTCCTATAGAGTGAGTCATACTTGCCCACCCCTTAGTACTTATATGCAATGTGTTATGTGCATCCATGTTACTCCCTCTCCCTAATGACATCCCCATAGCGTGAGTCCTATTTTCCTATCTCTTAGAACTATTTGTTTACTATTCATTTATGCTTCCGAACTGATGATGTGAATATTGATACTTTGATGCTTATTTGTGGAATCTCAAGTTCTCATTCATTATGTCACTCTAGACCCTAGGTGCTGGTAGTGACAGGAGGAATAGAGATAGGTTGAGTATCGAAGAGGAGATCTATGCCAAAGTCTACTTCCCTTCCGGGATGAATATTGGTCAAATCTTCGGGAAATATATCTGGAGACTCATTAACCATCAGAACCAATTCAAGAGTAGGTAACTCAGACTCCACATCTCTAAACCATTTAATATGATAGATACACCCCTTTGAAATCATCTTGACGACCCTTCAACTCAAGAACAGGCTCATCCGAACAAGTTGTCATATGGTGGATGAATATAGTCTTCAGTCCCTACACGGTTAGATCATGTAGGCAAAAAGTATGCGTTAGTGAGTTTGAATGTACTAAGTATGAGGGCGTGCAATGCATATGAACACATTAAACCTGCATTCAATGTTAGATGACAAGGGCATATATATAGAAAGAAGTATATAAGAAAAAAGAGTAATATATAAATATACCATGAATACATGATGCATGAATACCAAAATACTTTGTACATAATGGGGATGAGACCTCAACCGACATACGACCAAGTAAGCTATAACTTAGAACTCCCTCATCTTCCCCACAATGGATAAAGTGTTGACCTACTTGCCAAAGGTAGATCCATTAACATTCATCATCCCTTAAAGGGGCATAAACATGAACCTACGTTAGGCACATTGTTATGAGAAAGGAGTAAGGACCCTTGGAGATAGCCCTCCCTACCTCTAACCTCATTTGGTGTTAAGTCATCATCCCATAGGAATACATATACGTGTACATACTTGTAAAAGAGGCATAAGCCTTATCAAATCATAACGATACGTAATTAGGCTTAAAAGCCAAAAAACACATCATAATCATGCATACTTGGGCTATAAAAATCCAAATCATACTTTCTGTCACATTTTCATATATAGGAATAACTCCTTCATCATAGTGGTGTAAATACCCATAATTGCTCAAAGAGCCATACCATACACATTAGGTTATCACATTCTTGTCATACCCATACTTTACTTGAAAACATAGACATCATCATAATTGGGACTTAGCCCACATCATAAACTTCATGAAAATCATAGTTCGTGTATTCATATGCATGAATGATATGAGAATAATTCATACTTAAATCTGTTATGATAAGAAATTCATGTAAATGCATAAGTAAATTCACATTTAAATCATAATTTAGATTACCCATACTTAAATCAAATTTTAAAGGGGACATGCATATTCAAATCTTCATAATATCAATTTAATTCAACATATTAGGGCTTAAATCACTTTAAAAATAATAATTAAACATAGTCCATATCTCAATTGAATTAAAAAAAAAATAATTTAAAAGACCCATATTCAAAGTAAGCTTGAAATTCATGAATCAAGGAGTAAAAGAGTTTTAGGGTCTTCATGGTAGGGAACATGAGTCAATCCCACAAACCTTAGTTAATTATGAAGGATCAAGAATAAATTGATTGAAGAAGATGACCCTTCCTTAAGCTCTAAGCTAATCTTTTAATGGTTCACTTGGAAGAGGTTCTTCGATAAGAGTTTGACTATTCTAAGAGTATAAATTGATTATGAATGAGAATAGTTGAGTATAGGTCTTCTGAGAGGTTTAGGATAGGTTAGAAATTCATAAAAGACCCTTAGAAATAGCCAAAATTATAAGAAAGCCATTAATGAAATGAGTTTCAAAAAGTTTCCAGGGGTCCCGTAATGAGGGCATACATGTCGTGAGGTGTCACACGGACCATATGGCTATCTCTGTGACCTTACTCAGAAATATTCTTCACTAACTAAGTTCTAAGATGGTGATTCCATACTTAGAAAATTTTTGGACCAACACCCATACGGGATACCACACGACCCATGTAGTGCCACACGACCCAGGTAGTGCTACATAACTCATGTGGGGGTTCATGTGTGAGTTTCCTTAGCCAAAATATGGCTTTCAAGGCTAAGGCTCCTCTCACAAGCCACCACATGGCTAGTGAAAAGTTACACAATTCGTGAGGTGCTCGTGAGGGGTGTGTTAGTCTTGAATCCACTATGAGCCCAAACACACTATACATAAGGATATGGACCACCTCAAAACTCCTCCACACGATCAGTAAGGTTTCAAACGACCCATGGAGGTGCCCTAGTGGTGTCACCTTGGTTTAAAACTTTTCAAAACCAATTTCGATACACTATTAAGTCCTTACAAAGTTTGGGTCCTTATATCAATATTCTTGAAAAACATATCCAAATAGGGATTTTGACAATGTAGTTAGCACCTAAACATAATTTTTTTTTGTCTAGACCGACCTTTTGTTTGATTATTTAGGCTTCTAGTGTGTGTTTTAGGCCATTGAGAAAAATTGAGTAATTATGAAGTTAGGAGTTAGGACTCACATTTGACCATAATGACCTCATATGAGAATTTTGGCTTTATTGTTGGATCCAAAATGTCAAATATGGTATAGTTACATAGTTCATTTGCGTGTATCTAATTCAAAATGAGTTCTGGACACCTGTTAGAATATTTGAAAAATGGCTGATTTAGATGACTATCAGGATTGTTGCACGACATATTAAGAGTACTGGTGATTGGTATACTGATTGTCTATAATATTCCAGATTATTTGGGCTAATAGAGTATTTATTGACATACTGAGACTACTGATGGTTGTGATACTGGTTATCTATTATACTATTGTGGTACTTTGATACTTTACTATACTTATGATGGTCTGTGATTTGTTGGTCCTTAGTCTAGGCTTAGGCTAGTAATGTCCTAGATCTATGCTGGTCAGGATTGGTATACTGCTATACTTATATTTATTGTGACTTGAGAGGGGAAGATCCTTGTAGACCAGACTAGCAGACTTGAGTCTATATAGTTGCCTTAGATAGGTTGTGATGTGATAGGAACCCAGTTATTTATATGATTGGCTAGCTATTTTTGAGCATTCTTGCAATACGTCAGATTCTGCTTGAATATAAGATGACCAACAATGTTACTTTGGAATCTAGAGTGAGGTCTTATTGTGTTAAAGGCCCGAGCCTTTCCTATAAATGGTTACATATTGTCCTACTAGAAAGTATGGGTGTGAAGTTGTAGCCTAGTTTAGAGGCTAGGTCAAGGCATATAATTTAGGTTAAAGGCCCAGTTAGGTGGTTCTGTCAAAGTTGTGATTATGTGTACATGATTGGGTTACCCATTTAGTTCAGACTTTGACATCCTGAACCTCATACCGGTTCACCTTATTATTGTGCATGGGTGTACCTTTTAGACTTATGGGGTCCTAGTTGACATACAAGCATAGACAATAAGGCCTTAAAGCTACGTACACTACTACACCATTGGCCAACCTCTAGTTTCTTCCATATTCATCGACCTAAGCATCCAATTTTTGTAATTATACATTTGTAGAGTTTAAATTTGATTTATCCCTGCTTTATTTACTAATCTTACTTAGTCAGCCTATGAAGACTTCTGGCTACCATATTTTTGATACTCACCCCCACTTTCAGCATCAGTTTTATGACATATGTCCTAGCATGATGTAACACCCCACACCTTACAATACCAGTACTATGCAAATGAATCATGATATGACTTTTCAAATTAGCATCAATTTTTAAAAGTTCTTGAATTTTATGTTATAGGGCGATATGTGTGGCTAACGCTGAAGAGGGTCGAGTGTAAATAAGTTTTAAGTCAAATTGAGGAGATCACGACCTTAAATGGAGTGAGAGAAATGAGGTGCTTGTAGGACTTAGGAAGCTAGAAGGTGAGTCACCTACTTGCTTAGCTTAAACTTGCTAGCTAAACGGAGACGAGGCCCAACATCGAATTTGTCCAATTCTGATTATGAATAAAGTCCAAGTTAAGGGTGTAACTTTAGCCCATGCCTTCGCATCATAAATGGAATACACTTACAGCCCAAGATGAAGAATAAAAGGGCCCAAATACATCACATCCCACTTGACTAATTGGGCCCAAACTAAGTGAAGAGAAATTTGAAAAATGGGCAGCCAAGGCCCATCAACTTGGAGACCCATTTAGGCCCAAGTGTAAGGGCTAAGCTGCTGCATCACTAGCTTGCTAATATTTGATAATATGTGGTCAAAAGCTCAAGGCAAAGTCGTCCAAAGTGAGCCTTTAAAAGGGCTTAAAAACAGCACCTTAATTCATTTCACTTTGGAGCAATTTTCAGCTTTCCAAAAAAAACTCTTTTCTCTCTTTACTTCACTTCACAAGGCAGCCAAAACAACCCTCTAAGGTTCTTGGAGAAGCCCTACATCTTGAAGGCTAAGGTAAGGAAGTTTACTCATGTGTTTAGTATGGTTTTCTTATGTAAAACAAGAGGATATGCTAACTATACGATTGCTTGGATACTATTCTGAGACTGTTTTAAGGCTGTTGTTTTGTATAGATGTGTTGAGGACTGTTTGGTTAAAGTTGGAATAGGTTTAGAATTGTCGACGTCGAACTGTAGCGAAGGGGTGTAACGTTATGCCGCCCATTTGTATGTTGTGTAGAATTGTTATATGTTGTGCTTTATGGGCTGTTGTAAGGATGTTATGGCACTAACACAGGTTGCACATGATATGTATATGAGAATGTGTATTAGAAAATACGATTAGGGGCGAAAGGGTTGAAATAATACGCTCGGGTTTATAACTATACGCTTGCTGCCTGTTTGTTTTTTTTTTTATGAGATTAGGCTGCCAAGATGTGTCTACTGGCTGTTAATACTAGTTTTATTACCTACTATGTTGTAGATAAATATTTTAAGGAAGAGAAGGTTATCTTGAGGTAATAGCGAGGTCGTACAATGAGGTATGTAAGGCTACATACAGACTGAGTGAATACCAAGTTACATAGGTTCTTGTTGCTAAATAGAGTCCACAAGTTGTTTCATCTCATACGCATTTCATTATATGTGTAACGTACTCTTTTCATTGTCCTATTGTCTTGTATGATTATCTATATGTCACATGCTGCCTATAGAGTTCTATAGCTCCAATATTGTGACCACCAAAAGATCATCTCAAAGGTAATTGAAAGGTAAAGTATATTGCTTATAGATAGGTGGTAGCCTGAGGGGTGGAAGAATCACCTAGCTAGAGCTACCCCAAGAGAAGGTAAAGTATATTGTTTATTGATGGGTGGTAACCCAAGCGGTGGAAGAATCACCTAGCCAGGGTTGATCCTATCATGGTGGGTAGCCCAAGGGGTTAAAGGAAAAGCCTAGCCAGGGTTGATCCTATCATGGGGGGTAGCCCAAAGGGTTAAAGGAAAAGCCTAGCCAGGGCCGATCCCGATATAGATTTACCACTAATCAGTTGGTCATTTGTATTACATGTTATGCACAGATTATACAGTAAAGGTAAAGTAATAAAAGTAACATAAAGTATATGATCCCACAGTATAACTAAAGGTGGTCTCAGCTTTACGTGTCTCGAGCTTATATTTTTGTGTTGTACAATTAGTCAAGGCGGGGCCTGTCCCAACCCTTATCAGATACTTTTCCTTATCTAGTGGCTTTAAAGACTATATAAATTAAAGTGTGGTCATGTCTTATACCTTAGACAATGTGGCCTCAACGGTCTAGTCATATGCATTTCCTTTAGGCTTGTTATTATTGTTTACTTTCTTAAAGGTATGTTAAATGTAGAAATCCCTTATAATATGTATAGAATGCGCATAGATATAGGTTGATTCTCCCAACCCTTATCAGCATGAGTGCCAGTCCGCCTTAACAGAACTTTGGGCGTGACACATGAGCCAATAACGTTAATTCCTCCTAGGATAGCTACTTTATTTTGGGACTATATTGAGCGTTGGATGTCCTTGGATCCATTCGATCTCCAATTTTATTAGTGGTTGTCTTTAGTTATTTGAGACCTACCTTGTACATTATTTTCATTCTGTATATGTATAAGAGAAATATTATGATTTAGTTATGTTGTACTGTGTCTATAGTAGTTCTGTAAAGGTGACTTTCAAATCCTGAGAGGGCTGGTCTAATGATTTTGTGTGTTTATATGTCTAGTATTAGTTTGATTTTCTTGTGCTAGTTGTTTTTGTTGAACTTTTTCCTGCTTGTACCCCTTACTAGCCATTTCAGGGTAAAGGTTAGGCTTGCTTATTAGGGGATTAAGGTAGACAACATCATGACCAGTAAGGTCGAGTCATGACAAGTTGGTATTAAAGTATCAAGTATATTGGTCTCGCCTGTACAGGGCTACCATCTATTAGGGCACTGCGAATGGGTGTAGAGATATTTGTCACTTAGTTTTGGGAGGCTACAAGATGTATTAGGAAATTCTCCTATGATTGTATCATTTTGTACAGTTGTCTATTGGTTTCTTGGAATCTCATTTGTCTTGCTTTCTTGTAGTTATGACTTGTAGAGTTTGACCTATGAGCAGAGTTGGGGTGCAACACCAGCTTTTGACAGGGACCCTTCTTTAGAGCCTATTTAGGAGTATTCAGATGCCCCTATTTCATCCCAATCGTAGGGACTAGTAGTAGCACCACCCCAAAACACACTTATTATAACACAAACAATTCAGACGACTATAGAAAAGTTGTTTGCGGCTCTTATGGTGCAACATAGGTACCAACCCAAGCTTCAGTTACATAAGTGCAACCTCTAGATTCTGCTTTAGGTGCGCATGCAACCCCTACAGTTCAATGAGAGGTTGTTGAAGGTTTTAGGCTGTATGATGATTAGTGGGTACTTGGTTACTTTCTTGGATTTGGCTTTAGAAGGTTTTAATGAGTGATTGGAGAGGACGTCCATGAGTTCCTGATGAACTGTCAAGAGGGGTTATAGACTTTGAGGTTGTTAGAGCCCAGAGGAGCATATTTCATTACTTATCAGTTAGATGGATCTGCCAGATAGTGGTGGCATGCTTACTTGGATACTAGAATACCTAGGTTATCGCTAGTGTTATGGGCGGAGTTTTCTTATGCTTTCCTAGCCAAATTTGTCCCCGAGAGTCTCAAAGATAGTCTTTTTGATTAGTTCTCCAGACTAGAGTAGGGGTTAATGACAACGTCGAACTATGAGGCCATATTTAATATGAAGAGGAGCAAATTTGGTATTTGGTAAAAGGGTTGGGGACTCAACTTTGTATTAAGACCCAATCATTAGTTACAATGGGCCGATCTTTCTTGGACATTATTGATCATGCTTGTACTATTGAGTAGTTGCATCACGAGGTCTATGGGATAAGCAACAAATGAGCTTATTTCTAGGGCAATTATAGTGGTACCTTGTCTAGATTTAGATAGAAGTCTAACAGGCCTCAGCCAAGGTGATAACAGGTCCAGCCTAATCATCTATTCTAGGCATCGTTACAGGCTTTCAAGGTTAGTCGCTAGTCCCAAGGTATTTCTAGATAGAGTGTCTCTGCGTATATTATCAAGTAGAGGCCCTCTATGTCATCTAGTCGGGTAGTCGGGGATCTAGAGCATCCAATATGGATAATACAAGTCATAGCGATTGATGTTGGGGTAATCAAGCTTTATCAGGATGCTATGAGTGTGGGTCATTGGATCAATGGTCCATAGAGTAACTTGTGTGAAGAGAGAGATACTTATTTTCTCAGGTAGACCCCTCATCCTCATTACTGCTAGTTAAAGGCAGTGATCGGGATCAAGGCCATAAGGGTGACTAACGAAGATTTAGAGATAAATAGCAGCGGTTTAGGGGTGATCATTATGATTTTGGAGGTAGCGGTAGACCTGGTGGTAGAGGCTATACTGATGGGAGGTTATTAGGGTAATTTTTAGATGGCTTCAGCCCGATCAAAGACTAAGGTATTAAACAATGTTATCATAGGTGTAATTACTTTATGTTAGCAGGGTCTACTTATTTGTATATATCTATTTATTTTGCTTCCCATTTGGGGATAAGCTTTGAGCCTCTATCAGCAACACTTTATGTCTTAACACTGATAATGGTCACGCTCCAATAAGAAAGCAGTTGCTATCAGTAATTAATCTAATCGAGGTTAGGGTCATATCCATAGGGAATACAGGACTTGACTATAAGATTTCACTACAAATCATTCCTAGTATCTATAACTACAATCTCTAGATGGGGGGGGGGTTTGGTTGTGATTCAAAGAACAACTTAAAATGAACACTAATTAAAATTCGGGAAAACACTCAATTTTGGGGGCAACTTGGGAATTGTGTTCCCCATGGCTCGTTGACTCAATTACCCTAGGTAATATAACTTTGATCGATGAATTGCATGCAGGATGACAACTTAGGTTCTTCCAACCCTCTTTTGAAGGTGAAGGTTGAATTTCACCATGGCGCTTGGTCGGCCACCATGGTATTCTAACTAACCTTTACCAATAATCCCAGTCAACCTCCCCTTGGTAAGGTTTGGTCGATTAGAGGGGAACACATCAATCAAATCCTGTCATCTACTTCCCTTTTTTATGCATCACTACCACCGTTAGGTATTGTCCCAGTCAACCTCCCCTTGGTCAGGTTTGGCCGATTAGATGGGAAAACATCAACCAAATCCTATTATCTACTTCTTTTTTCCTATTCGTCACTACCTTGGTAGGGATCATGATAGTAGGCCGGGTTTGGTGTTGGCCACCACCAAATAACATTAATCATGATGGGAAATAAACAATACATGCAAAACCCCAATCATAGACATGCACAAAACCTAGGTCATCTCAACTCAACTACCCATGGTTCCCACAACCCCAAGTTGTGTGTGTTTAGCTACTCATGGCTAAGATAAAACACACAAAAATGCACATAATAGTCATAGTTGAGAGTTTCACCAACAACAATGGAGAAGATAAGCACCACAAGTTGCAAACCCACAAGCTTGATTGATTAATAATAAGTACAAAGCAAGAGTTGCGATCCGCAAAATAGGTTTACCAAATAGAATAATAATCTACTCTAAAAACCTAAGAAGAGCTTCAAAATTTTACGGAGAAATATCTATTATTTGAAACCCCTTTCAAAACCTAACTTAAATATTTATAGTATTTACAAAACAACCCTAGGAATTATGCAGATAAGACAACTTGCATCTGATAAATTTTGTAGTTATGACTCGTAGGTTGGCCTACAAGTCATAGTTGCGGTCTCGTATCAGGTTTTTGGCATCTTGGACTAAACTAGTATGACCCATAGATACGAGTCATTTACTCGAGCTATGAGTCGTATGTTGGTTTCGTAGTCATGGTCATCAGTTTTTGGTCCAACATTTGGGCTCTCTGATTCTTGCTACAAGTCCATCTACATGAGGCGTAGTGTGTCTTGCAACTCGTAGGCTGCACTTGTAGAGGTGACCTTTACTTGACAGATTTTTGATTTTTGGTCTCTGATTCCTGCTACGACACAACCTACAATTGGTAGCATGAGCTACGACTCGTAGGAGGGCTTGTATGGCCTATGCTTTAGTAAAATCTGCAATTTTCTTGAAAATCATGTCAACCTAACTTTTCCACAAGATTAACACAAGAACACATCAAAATACTAAAAAATCACTTTAAGAACTCACAAAATCCCTTGTTTTAGGCATCAAATGTGCTATAATTTGATAACACATCAACACCTTCAACTTAGAATTGTTGCTTGTCTTCCAGCGATGACTCAATCTATGCAAACAAAGAGAAATACATAGTAGCTATAACAATGGCATATTCAATAACTCATTTGGTTTAGGTACCCAACTACTATTTTCAAAACAGGGTTGCCAACTTATTGAGCAAACTAGAACATCATGAAAGACCTAGCAATCTAACTTTGACAAGTTAAGAGCATCAACAGTCCACAGTCACTGGTATAGTCATATGCTACTCAAGTAGTGCAAATGCCCTCACTAGAAAGAAGTCCTTTATATTCACTCAAGAACATTCAGAAAGCAAGGACTGAGGAAACATTCTTACTCTCATAATTGAAATTCATGCACAATGACTAACACTACAAGCTTGCCCTTATACTCATTTTTCTGTCTTGGTGATAGAGTGGAGTTGGATCACTTTAGGATTTAAAGGCTTATAACATGGGCTCAAGGTGATTTGGTTCGGAATTTTGGGCAAGTAGTGACTAAAAGCTATCCTTGAATCATGTTTACCAACACTTTTTTGCTTTCATAATCCAACCATTTTTCATCAATCCCTCCTTTTTCACTTGCTTTAAACTTTTCTCGAGTGCTTTCTTTCTCTTTTTCAGCTGTGCCTTAATTTTAAACTCATGTTTGCTACTTTTTCTCAATTAAAGGCACTTTTTCTTCACTCAGTTCATGCTTTTTCATTTCTTTCTTGATTTCCCAACAATCCACCTTATCACTTTTACTTTACCATAATAAGACCCACCATCAACTTAGGCTTTTAGCCTCAGGTGAAGTACACAATATCATTGCCTCAAACCAGAGCCACCAACTGCAGCCACCCTCAACTTAGACCTTTGACCTTAATCAAGGTTCACATGTTCAAATATAGACCAGGGCCGATATCAAGGTCTTTCAGCAGACAAGGTTAAGCTAGCAAGGTATCAAGAAAGAATGAGTACATGATAAGCTCAAAAATTTGGAAAATGGTATTCTCTCACTTAACTGGTGGGTTATTTTTAGGCTAAAAGTGGTTTCACTCAAAGAACAAAAGCCTTAGATCCTTTTAATATCCACCACATCACCAAACTAACTTTAGAGTAACAAGGCAAGTTTTGAGTCCATACAGGATACATGAATGCAGCAAAATAAGCTCACAACACACATGACAATGGCATCCACAATCAAGTATAGACTCATAGGTCATGGTTTTACTCTCAGCTTACCTTCAAAATATCAAAAAAACATTGCCAAATAATCACAAATGTATGAATCCATCAATACTCACAACCTCAAAATTTTTGAGGGTACCCAATTTTTGTATCAAAAGTTTAAAGAAAATCTAAGAACTATATATATATGCTAACAAATAACATTACTATAAATTTACCCATTATCTATACTACCTAAACATGCCGGTTTAACAGAAAAATAAACATCCATAAGGAAAAAGAAGCACGAAAAGAAAACCTTGGGATCGAAAATAGGGGAAGTTATGGACTTGAGGCTACTCAGACTTCACCTTAATCCATAACTTCCTCTACCCCACCAAAATAGGATACTTTCTCCTCAAAGTAAAGACAAGAACAAAAATAAAACACAATTACATAGAAATATATATACATACATCCATTAAAAACCAAAAATAAACATCCAAACATTCAATATAAACATATTTAAACACAACCAAAAACCAACAAAATAAAAAGATTATCTGAAAAGAAAATAAAGTATCCAATTATAACAAAATGAGCACTGGGGTCAAAAGAAGTCAAACATCAAGGTGCATCAAGAACCAGTCTTGGGCTGATCTATCGGGTCCTAGGGCTAGCTCTCCTTCTTTGCTGCAGTGATGGAAGTACCCTCTCCAGGTTGGGTGTGCTATGCTCGGTCTCTCTGAATAGCTGCCAATAAAAGTGACTCCTGCACCACCCCCTTAGGTATGGGCTCCTCCTCCTAAGGTCTCAGCCTCTTCGGGGTCGGCTCTAGATCAGCATGCTAAGGGGCCTCTTCCCGCGGGTGTTGGGACGATTGGTGAGCCAATCAAATGCCTCATCACCTACCGGTACTACCTTTGGGGATGGAACAGGGGCTGCCAACATCTATAATAAGTTAGCCTTGAGCATGGCCAACTTCTCAGTCACCGCACTCGTGTCTGCAGGCCTAGTACCCTCAGCCTCTTCTGGACTCTAGTCTCGAATGCATTGACCCATGCATCAACTGTTCAGACTCTATCATCAACTAAATCTCAGTCAAATGTCTACTTCTTATCCTCGGAGTCCCGAACAGTCTGATCTATCAATGGCCAGACCGCCCTTGTTTTAGGCATCAAATGTGCTATAATTTGACAGCACATCATGGATGTGGGTTCGGGTAAATTTTGGTTTAACGTCAATGATGCAGAAGTTGTGTTTGACATCCGCTAGCCAATGAAATACCTGAATGAATTGAAGAATGGGGTTTGGTCTCTTTTTGTTGATAAAGGATTCACGCAACCTGCCCTCTACTACAACCACCCTGCATAATAAAGCCTTAAAAGTAACAGCAGAGAAAAGAGAGTCAACCTAAAATGTAGATGCTGCTGGTACTGAGGTGCTGATGGATGGTGTAGACTCGATCTTGGCTGCCGGTGTGGGCTCTGTAGTAGCTGGAGTAGTACCCGTAGAAGCTGGAGGTAAACATGGAACCTGTGGGTCGACCAAAAATAGCTCTGTGATAGGAGGTGGGATAGCTCTCTATAGGGCTATTGGGTTTTCACTGGCCTTGATTAGGCTGGGATCCATCATATGCAAAGCCTCTACATGAGGGTCCAAGTGAAGAGACACTATTACACTCACCTCCTTGCATAGTCTATGAATCAAAATGGGGAATGGCAATTCCTGATAAGTGCGGACTGCTGACCCGTGAATCTGTTCTGCCAAAACTTGAGCCCAATCGATTTCATAACCTACCAAGATGTTTGC
Source organism: Solanum virginianum (assembly GCA_000787875.1). Lineage (NCBI taxonomy): Eukaryota > Viridiplantae > Streptophyta > Magnoliopsida > Solanales > Solanaceae > Solanum > Solanum virginianum. The sequence continues at coordinate 37,252 of DF358205.1, forward strand.
CAATAACACGATCCTCTCTACTATGATCACATTATCCATGAATATGGGCCTGATGCGCATCCAGATAATAGACCAGCATAACTTTGCCCTAAATGAGAGATGGGTTCGTTGCTGGGTAGGGTGCACGTTCATCTCCTCAGTTGATTGCCCCTCCTCGGAGGATTCATCTCTTAGGCAATGACCTAAAACAAAAGAACACTCCGTCATCCTCTTGAAGACATTTTCTCTGTAAGCATGTTAAAGCATGAGCGCCAAGATGTCGTATTCCAACTAACAAGTATCAAATGAAACAACTACAAAAAACATTACAATTACTAAAGTAAAAACAACCTGAACCAGGGGTAAGGCTGCAAATAGAAGGTACAAATATGTCTTGTTGGGTAACCTACAAGTTATACTTTAGGATCGTAGAACTAACCCATAAAATAAAAAGTATTCTGGAATAAGCTATGAGGCATAGATACAACTCATAGGGGGGCCTACGAGTCATAGTCTCTGCTCATAGCTTATTTCAGAGTCAGGTAGAGAATTAGGATCAACGGCACGAGGTCACCATTATGGCCCATAACAGGTGCTACGAGTCATAGGTGTTTCTCGTATGGAAAATGATAAGGCACCCTAAATGATTGTTGCCTTCTATGAGGGGTCACTATGATTCGTAGTGCGAGCTACGTCTCATAGTGAGTCATCGTAGCAGAAAATAGAAAGCATCTCTGATGTCTACAACTTTTCCATTTAGACTAACAATAACTCAAGCCAGCACAAAATTTTAACAACACAAAGGCATGGACGACACCATGACAAATCTAAACATCCTTTATCACCAGTATAACAAGACAAAGTAGTAATCAACTCTTAACAGTTCTAAATTCTTTCAGAGGTATCAACATCATCATATATTTGAAAGTAAAATGGTAACACCCCTTAATCCACCATTTTAGTCCCACAGGATCTTCATATGATAATGACTAATAAAGTACGCAACAAAACACAAGATCATTCACTAAACAAAGACAGACCCAAGGCTCTTTTACAAGGAAGAAAACACTTTCATATCATATTCTTCTTACCGTCACCATTATTTTCACATGACAATGCTCATAAGACATTCATCTATGCATCCATCAGACAAGAGCTTAGTCAAAGATAAACCAATTTTAATCACGAAAACTTACCAGATGAATAAATGAATGACAAGAAGAAGAAAAATTAGCAGAGTTCTTGGAGCACACTTCAATTTCTGAGGAATTTTAGTGGGTGAAAATGTAAAGGTGGAAGAAATAATGATAGGGAATGATGGGGGATGGGGTGAAAAACTGAAAGGGGGCTCTTCAGGAAGAGACATGAAGAGCCAAGAGACACAAATCTCTACAATTTCTAAATGGTTTATCCTTTAAAATTTTGCAAATTGGTCTTATAAGACCCCGACTATGAGTCATATGACGATTTACGATTCGTAAGTCCCGATCTCATAGTAGACCCAACACTTAAAAAAATTTTAATTTCATACTTGAGCGCTACAAACCTCTCTTACAGCTCGTAGAAGATCTTACGAATTATAAGGTTGGTTCATAGTGTGGGTACCACCTTTTGATACTCACTGTTTCTCTCTACAAGGCATGACTACGAGTTGTAACCTTCACTATGACTTATAGGCCTTCTCGTAGAAGCTGTCGCAAAGTATGATGTATCAATTCTTCAGCTTTTGGTTTGTTCCTGCAACTTATTACTTAAAATACACAAAAATACCAGTTGACGCAACTGGTTCAAAGTCTCAACAATTTCACTACACTATAACTTACTAATCAACAATTAAAAAAATATGATAAAATGCCTTAAAACAAAACAATGCACAAAAGATACTTGGGTTGCCTCCCAAGAAGTGCCTTGTTTAATGTCGTGGCTCGACTCAGTCATTCATGAGTACTCAGACTTCCTCATGGGCTCTATCACTGCTTCTTCTACTTTTCCTTTTTTCATCTTGCACTGCATCTAGTTGTTCAACGAGCTGCTCAATCCTATCACCCAGACTTTGCATCGATATAGTTTGTTGTTCCGCTTTGTAATTACATTTAAAGATGTCAAACTTTATCTCCCTGATGATGTCATCTTGCTCATTTACCTTGGTCAAAACTTGTTTAAGGATATGCTCAATCCGGGTCAGTTTATCAGTGATGCAATGCTAATATGGTAGCCTTGTCAAATGTGCCATATTTTCATTTTTTGACTTACTAGAGGCTCCAGTTGGTGCACTAGTAGTTGGTCCGGCTTGACCTTGAGGGGATTGGTAGATTTGGGCAACTGTAGATAGTTTGTCCATAATATCAATTATCTCATTAAATGGTTGCCTTTCGATCTACCAGCAATCTCCTCCGAATAATGCATCAGCCTGTCCTTGTAGTTTTGAAGTTAGTACTCAATAGAAGCTAGCTGCCAATTCATCATCAGTTGGACTATGGTTTTGATTTGCTGCCAAACACTGTTGTATCTCTCCCAAGCCACTACCAAAGGTTCCCTGACACTCTTTTAAAGTTACAGATGTTGGTCTATAACTTTTGCTTATCGTAATCCTTATAGATGTTTTTGAGGAAGACTCTCTGTACCTTCCCCAATTTGAGCAAATATCATATGAGATGATTGACCACCATTTTAAAGCTTCATTCTGGAGAGTCATGGGAAAAACTTGAAGAGCCATAGCCTCCCAAACAGGATGTCTTGTCCCAAGGACCTCCCTCAGTGTTTGATTAAAATTCATTAGATGAATTTGGGGATCCACGGACCTTTTTCTGGGAAATAGGGCATGCCTCTATAAAGCTTCTGACAAATTGGTTGCAATATAAAGCTTCTGCTCAGTATAATGCCAACCAACCTATTCCTAGAAGTACTAACAAAAATAAACAAAAAAAGTAAAATAAAAAAGACTCTAGAAATAAATACTAGAACTAACTAATAGTGAATTCAAGTCAAAACCTAGTCGTATTCCTCGATAATGGCACCATAATTTTATGATGATGGTCATGCTCCAATAAGAAAGCAGTTGCTATCAGTAATTAACCTAATGAGGTTAGGGTCTAATCCACAAGGAATATAGGGCTTGACTATAAGACTTCACTACTAATCATTCCCAGTAAATATAACTACAATCTCTAGATGGGGGTTTGTTGTGATTCAAAGAACAACTTAAAATGAACACTAACTAAAATTCGGGAAAACACTTAATTTTGGGGGCAACTTGGGAATTGTATTCCCTATGGCTTGTTAACTCAATTAACCTAGGTAACATAACTTTGATCGGTGAATTACATGCAGGACGGTAACTTAGGTTCTTCCAGCCCTCTTGTGATGGTGAAGGTTGAATTTCACCATGACGCTTGGTGTGCAAACTAACCGTTATCTATTGTCCTAGTCAACCTCCCCTTGGTTAGGTTTGGTCGATTAGATAGGAAAACATCAATCAAATCCTCTCATCTACTTCCTTTTTCATATTCATCACTACCTTGGTTGGGATTGTGATAGTAGGCAGGGTTTGGTGTTGGCTACTACCAAACAACATTCATAATGAAGGAAAATAAACAATACATGCAAAACCCTAATCATAGACATGTATAAAACCTAAGTCATCCTAAGTCAACTGCCCATGGTTCCCACAACCCCAAGTTGTGAGTGTTTAGCTACGCATGGCTAAGATAGAACACACAAAAATACACATAATAGTCATAGTTGAGAGTTTCACTAATAATAATGGAGAAGATAAGCACCACATGTTGCAAACCCATAAACTTGATTGATCAATAATGAGTACAAAGCAAGAGTTGCAATCCTAAAATGGGTTTCCCAAAGAGAACAATAATCTACTTTAAAAACCTAATAAAAGCTTCAAAATGTAATAGAGAAATGTCTACTGTTCGAGAAACTCTTTTTAAAAACCTAGCTTAAACTATTTATAGTATTTACAAAATAATCCTAGAAATTATACAGAAAAGACAACTGGCATATGATAAGTTTCACAGTTACGAATCGTAGGTTGGTCTATGAGTCGTAGTTGGGGCATTGTACAAGTTCTTGGCATCTTGGACTAAACTGGTATGACCCATAGGTACGAGTCATTTACTCGAGCTACAACTTATATATTGGTCTCCTAGTGTTGGTCTTCAGTTTTTGGTCCAACATTTTGACTCTCTGATTCTTGCTACGAATCAACCTATATGAGTTGTAGTGTGTCTTACAACTCATAGTTTGGGCTCATAAGGGTGACCTTCAATTGGCAAATTTCTAATTTTTGGTCTCTGATTCCTATTACGACATAACCTACGACTTGTACCGTGAGCTACGGCTCGTAGGAGGGCTCATATGGCCTATGCTTTAGCAAAATCTACAACTGTTCTTGAAAATCATGCCAACCTAACTTTTTTTACAAGATTAACATAAGAACACATCAAAATACTAAAAAGTCGCTTTAAGAACTCACAAAATCCCTTATTTTAGACATTAAATATGCTGTAATTTGACAGTACATCAAATGTTAGTAGGAGATTTTATAGTAATGGATGGATTGTGCAGGTCATATACATTACTATTTAGCGGCAGGATACTCGCATGGATTTGATATTACTTGATATGCTTGATTTTGATATTATTTTGTGTACATACTAGTTAGCTCCTTATTATGTAATGGTAGATTGTTATGCCAAGACTGTTACCTTGGCCATGCCTAGTGTACCTTTAGTGGTGTGGCAAGGATCTATTATCCATACACCATTTGGTTTCATCTCATATATTTGCTCCTAGATGCTAATTTCTAATGTTTTATTAGCATATTTGGTCTATGTTCGTGATGTTTCAATTGAGGCCCCTCATATTGATTCACTTCTAGTGGTTTGTGACTTTTCTAATATGTTCCCTGCTGATTTGGTAGGTTGTCACTGAGTGTGATGTTGATTTTGCTATTGATTTGGAGCTGAGCACTAAGCCAATTTTTATTCCTCTATATTAGATAGCTTCTACCAAGCTTAAAAAGTTCTAGGTGCAGCTACAAGTTCTTCTAGATTAGGGTTTTATTCGATTTAGTGCTTCTCCTTAGCGTGCTCCTATTCTGTTTGTTAAGAAGAAGAATGGGACTCTGTATATGTATATTGATTATAGGCAACTAGATAAGGTGATGGTGAAAAACCATTATCCTTTGGCCCACATAGATGATTTATTTGATTAGTTATAAGGGATCGGTGTGTTCTCTAAGA